>JAODUH010034120.1:0-21921 GCA_027564835.1 Typhlichthys subterraneus
CACACACACACACATTCATTCACTCACACACGCATTCACACACGCACACACATTCATTCGCACACACACACACACACACACACGCACACACACACACACACACACATCCATTAGTCAGATTATCTGATTGGTCGTTGTAGTAGGAGATTAACATTCCTTCTCTGTTTGACTTGATCTTCTGCACCAATCACGGTCAACCCATCAGGCAAGTCCTTCACATTGAGACAGACGTGGAGAATACGGTTTGTTGCGTCAGCATTTAATTTCACAACAAAAAAGGGATTTCCAGCAGAATACTGTACCTCCTCTTGGTGAACATGAACCGTTATGTAACCTTTAAAGCCTGCGGTGTAATTCTATCGTTGCAATCTCTATGGGCATTATTAATAAGGAGTGTATTTGTTTTTCTGCCGAACTGATCACACAATCGCCTTGAATTATTAAATTAAGCTTCACTGTGAATGTATTGCCCATGTACATTGTATTTATTTAGTATGTGGAGCCAGGCAGCATATAGTGCTCTGGGAAGGTCATGGGTTCAAACCCTAGTGTTGGCGTTCCTGTAATCATCCTACAGAAAGATTCCTAACCCCTATTTATTCATTGTAAGTTGCTTTGGATATAGAACCAACTCCTAACTGTAACCCAGACCCTATAGAGAGTCACTTCTGCATTATGGGACCTAAATTCGAAAAGTATATGTATGGTAGTCAACGGAGAATCAAATTATTTTTAGATCCCGTTTGCTTTGTGACACAAATCACACATATGATGTTTGACTATTTAAAAGGCAATTATTCTAATCAAGAAAGTCTCAGTTTGTCATGCATTTGTTGAAGTATAAAACTGAGAAAATATGTAATTAGTATGATACAAACCCTGTGTCACGTTAGTGTCATGACAATTTCGCTGCATGATCCTAAAGCCGAAGAGAGGATTGTTTTGGTAACGTGTGTTGTGTGAAACGAAAGCTGTAGTTCACTGAGCGGTTAGACAAAACGAAAGATTACAAACTGCAACGTTCTTGACTTGAACAATTATCTTTTAAATAGACAAACATCATATATGAACTTTGTGTCACAATTCAAACGGGATCTAAAAATAATTATATTCTCGTTGTTGACTACATACATATTTTTTCCAAACTACTGTAAGGTCCCATAATGCAGAACTGACTTAAGCTCTATGCTATATGTGTTGTATGCATACTAGGAATGTAATGCATATCAATCAAATGCATTTAATTTTAATCTGCTGTGGATACAGAACCACAGACTGTAATCCTTTGTCATATTTACAGCATATACTGCATCGTGCTATATTTGGTAAGAACGCATATGTAATATTTCTATTGTTTTCCAAGTTGCAACGCTAATGTAGAACTTCTGCCATCACCCTAGGCTTTTTCTGGTGACACAACCCTCTGTGTATTGGGTGCAATATAATGACGTAATTGTCTTTAGAAGACTGAAGCGTGTGAGTATTGTATCTATATTTGTAGAAGCAGAGGTTGTAGTGTATAGGACAAGTCAGTATAAATGAAGAGGTGGCTGTCGGCTGAGTGATATTGTGGCAAGGGATACAGATTTTATTTTGGTTGCTGGTGTTGTCGGTAAACTGGTGCCTGGCACTGACTTGGGAACTCCTGACTTAATTTTCTGGCAAATAAGCAAATTTTAACTTGTCTATATAAACATCTATGAGTTCACCATGGAAGAGGGTCAGAGAAGACCAGAGAGAGAGAGAGAGAAAAGGGGGGGAGGGGGTTTGGGTTGCTTTAATTTGGGTGTGGTGGTCAGATGATGGTGTCTGAGTAAGCATTACTCTAGCTGTTAGTGTTGGCCAGTGCTGTGTGTGGTCTGGCTGCATCCACCACTCTCTCTCACTCATTCGCCCCACCACTTGCACCTGGGCTGTGACTGGCTTGACCAGGAGGCAGGCAGGTGCGTTGTCAGTTGCCAATTAGTGACTTGGCTCAGCATGCGACGTCACGATTGGCTGAGGTCACCATATGTGGGCCTGGTTTACACAGCTTTCCACGAGGGCAAGGGCGTTTACAGGCATAGGCAAACTAGGTGGTCGCCGAGGTCTACTTTTCTTACTATATTTTATTTTTATAAAAACAATGTTTTACCTAAAATAATAACATTTTTAGGGGGCTGTTGACAAATTCCATCACACATTTCTTTTTAAATAAACCAATAAATTGGCCAGAAACTACCCTGCACAAGGAGGCAAGGCCAGAGCCATGTAGAAGAGAGAATCACGTCAACTCCGTTCATTCCAATAGACCTTTTCTTCACAACAATGGCGGATTATGGAACCGCAAAACTGTTTCCGGAAGTTAGCCGCAAATATAAGTACCCTAAAAATGATACTTTAAATGTAAATCCATTCCAACATTTGCAATTATGTACCTTTATTTATCAATTCAAATTGCCCACCAAGCACTTCCTGGAACTGTTTTGCGTCTACATGAACCATGTGACTGTTGAAAATGTTGAATGATTGTGGGCGTGTCTCTCTCTATCCATGGCTCTGGACAAGACTACTATGGTACAGTATAAGCAGGGCCTGGAAACTTTGCCGACTTCTTTGGAATGATAGTTAATGTAAGACGGAATGCCCTTGTGAATTTAATAATAAAGCAACCGTGTGAAAAATTTAGTGTCATCACATGATTACATTTTGAGTGGTTATAAATAATAATAATAATAATAATAATAATAATACAAATGGTAATTCTCGAAAACACTTGGCAAGTTTTAGCTAAAATCAAAACAGTATCGCTCTGCGCTGCCTCACACGTCAAAATGCATTGTGAAACAAAGTACTATGAATTTGTTGACACGAACGGTGTTCGCCACTTTGTTTATGTTCCTGTTTACGGAGCCAGGGTTGTGTAGAAATAGGCCTATCGGAATATTTTTTTAAACATGCACAGATAACAGTAAGCTAGCGAAATGTGAGGAGATATTTGTTGAATTTGACCAAAAGTGTATTAGCTTACATTTAGCTTGCAATAGCTGCCTAACTCTACCTTTAAAGCTAGAACTACATCAAGGCATGGAGTAGCGTCTAGCAACCTAATTACTGTTTCTGTCGTTGCGATTGTTGCGATTGTGTGAGTCTGTGCGAACACCCAAGAAAACACCAATGAGGAAGTTGCAGGACTATTACTGGCGGCAACTAAAGAGCAAACCACAATACTGGCACCACAACCTAATTGCGTTAACAAATGTAGGCATTTCTATGCCTTTAGTTAATTCCAACGCAAATTAAGAAAATATGAAGGATCCTTACAAAGAGTGGAAGAGGAGAGCAACACGGTGCATATCCATACATCTGGGAAGCCGTACATTGAAACTGTTTGTGAATGGCTGTACTTGTAAAAAATACTCCGCAGTTGATTTGCCTGTATAGCTATAAACACGACGCTGATTGGAAAACAACGCCCGTATAGCTATAAACACGACGTTGATTGTAAAACCACGCCCGTATAGCTATAAACACAACGTTGATTGGAAAACCACACCCGTATAGCTATAAACACGACGCTGATTGGAAAACAACGCCCGTATAGCTATAAACACGATGTTGATTGGAAAACCACACCCGTATAGCTATAAACACGACGCTGATTGGAAAACCACGCCCGCATAGCTATAAACACGATGTTGATTGGAAAGCTACGTTGCTACTCGGACACATTCAAAATGATTCCGAGGCTTTCAGTGATGTGGAGGAATCATGTTAAAATGCAAACAGTAAACATTTTACTTGTTTGGGTTGCTGAAAAAAATGATAAATATGTATATATATATAAATGTTCTTAGGTAGGTTTTTGTGTTTTTTATATTGATATTACTCTGCAAGAAAACCTGAAAGCTTATACTAGATTCTGATCGGTGGAAACCCTAGCGATTTCCTTAACCTCTCGCTGCCGATTCAACATTTTTATAGCTAGAAAAAGTTGATAGAGTGTCGGGTTTCGGTTGCTAGGATCGGTCGGTCCAACGGCTATACACCAAAGAGTCAACCAGCGACCTGGCGATCTCTGTTGATAAGCAGTCGCTCCCACACGCACGAGCGAAAATCGCTGCATTGTAGTTCTAGCTTTAGAGGATCTACAGGCATATTGCTGTTGTGTCTTGGTCCATATGCCTCCATTTGCCATGAAATCCACATATAAGGAGCTACGTTCAGCAGAAACATCATAATTTGTGTATTGTGGACATAACACAGTTTGAGTGCTCACCCATTGTTGGCCATAACGCCACGTTCAAACAAACATAACACAAGCTAACACTGGCTAATATGCTGATCATGTCCATGGGTCTCATCATTATCCTAGATACAAGTAGAAGGAGAATATTAATATTTCCTAACTTTCTTGCCATTTTTATTTTATTTTATTTTATATTATTTTATTTTACACATAACATTTAATGTTATGCTCCTCTTAACCTTGATACAGGGAGGGGCTTTTGTCCATCAGCCAGATTAAGGTTTACTGTAACATTGGGTGGTGTTCCGGCTCTCAGGCATTCCAAATGGTCTCCATTGTGTGTGTGAGAGGAATTTGGCCTGTCTGATTGTAATGTAAATACTTTGTACAATGCCTCAAGCCCGGGGTGAATATTTGGGTAATTAGGCGTCACTTCATGTCTGCGGGTAATTTGAGATCGGAGGTGACTGTGTGTAACACACACACAACACACACGCAGACACACACGCACAAACACACACATGGACACATAAACACACACGCGGACACACACACACACACACACACAAAACACACACACCACACAACACGTGTGAGTGCAAGACAGCAGAGAAACACGTGGTTCATGTATCTACTGTTATGTATACGCAGTACCATGTGGGCTTCACAATTAACTTCAACTGTTTTGACAGCCGTCTCAATTTAGGAGCCTTTCTCTCTCTCTCTTCCTCTCTCTCTAGTTCTCTCTCTCTGTTTCTCCCTCCCTGCTTCTCTTTCTTACACTCTCCCTTTCGATGGCTCTCTTTCTATATCTCTCCCCCTCTTTCCCCCTCTCTCTCTCTCTCTCTCTGTCTCTCTCTCCCCCTCCCACTCTCTCTCTCTCTCTCACTCTCTCCTTCTCTCTCTCTGTTTGTCCTGGATGACAACATGTGATCAAACGGCATGTTTGCACCATGCAAGTTATGCCGCCTGTCCAGTGTTTGTGATGCTCTCGATCGTCTGACACCTTGGCAGCAAACATGTTGTGTGTGTGTGTTTGTGTGTGTGATCGTAGATGTGTTTAACCTTTGACCTCGCCATAAATCTTACTGAAGTGTAGTCCCGCTCAAGTGCTTCAGTGATCATTCACGGAGACCCAATGACCAATCCTCCTGCAGAGAAAGAGCCCATTTCACCCCAAGGAGGTTACCTCGTGTATGTATCTCATCTTGAAACGCACATAATTATAGGTTAGCTCTTGTTTTATATCCCAAATGACCAATAGACCCTTTACTTCCTGAGTTAACCCCACTTATTGTCGTTAAGGTCTACGTGTGTGACGTGCTGACCACGCCAGGTCACAGGGGTTAGTTGTTGCTTTAAGGCTTTATTGCTGCATGGTTATGTCAAATACTATTTCCAAATCTCCTTTTAAGTCAATAGAACAGCTGCCAATGACAAAGGTGCAAAATGTTGAACTATATAAATACAGTTGATTAATATTACGGTATTAATAGATGGATGGATAATATTATAATGTATATGAGTGAGTATACATTTAAATTAAGACATATTAGTCTTATGATTTGCGTTGAGAGCAGGTGCAATGTCGTTCTGGAAGGCTCAAACTTACTGTTGGACTTCTAACAGGGGTCATGGGTGTAATTGAAGACATCTGTGATAAGAGACACCCAAACAATAACTAAAATGTGATACACGGTATGTCTAGTATTGAAACATGTCCTCTGACATTGAACCTATTTAACCTTTTCCGTAGACATCCTAAAGAGGCTCTTCATACTTTTGCAATATAAATCAAGAAATAAATGACGACAAGAACCATAAACAATGACCTAGCATCACTGAGCTAACGCCAAATCAAACACAGCAATCACATTAATCACTTTTATTAAGGCTCCTGCTGTCGTACTACTGTAATCACAACAGCCCTTATCGCTACTATATCTGTGTCCGATACACGTTTTTTATGATGTGGAATGAATGGTCAGTATACTATTACGCACATTGTCCTTGGTTCTTTGACTGCAGTACCGTACATTGTGTTACAAAGTGTTGCATGTATTTGTGTGTGCTTGTCTGTGTTGTCGATCTAACATGTACTGTAGCTTACAACCTTCCCCCCCTCATGACATCATGCAATTAGAATTACACATGCCCCTCTGGGAACATGTGAGTCTGCTAGTTAAAATCTATTAAATACACTTGCTCATTGCTTCAGCGGTATCAGGTGATGTCACCATATATTGAGACAAGGTGAGCGCCACGCTTTGTGAGAACATACCAAGTGGATTAAATCAGAAGAAGAGACGCTATGCTGGCACTGCTTTTCAAAGGTACACTGCATGTACCTGCGTAATACATTTTCATTGCTATTAGAAGTGTAAACAGAATATCTCAGGGCTCAGGGTAAGCACACACATTATCTTCTTACAGTTAGTTACCTTTGCAACATCTCATTGTAATGCTAGGAAGTTTGAAATTGTAAACGGTCACATGGTTCATGGAAAGGCCTAAGACCTATCGCAAAATAGTTCCAGGAAGTGCTTGGTGGGCAATTTGAATATATATATACAGATATAACTAAATTTTTTGGTAATTAGTAGTCACAAATGCACCTATTTACAATTAAAATAGAATTTATAGGGTACTTTTAGTATTTAGGCTAACTTCCGGGAACTATTTTGAGGCTCCTTTGCTGTGAACTGTGAGATGGCACGACTCTCCCCCTCTCATTCTCTCTCCCCCCCCCCCTCTCTCTCTCTCTCTCGCTCTCTCTCCAGAAGTTTGCAGTGTCTGCTGGAATGGTGCAGACTGTAGGAATGCTCCTCTGGAGATGACAGCCAATCGCTGAGCGTGGAGGGATTTTTGGCTGTGCGCGTTTGATTGATGACAATGCTAACTAATCGGATATTTGTTGTTCTATGCTGGAGTGGATCCGCTGAGCAGCAGAACAAGAATGTTAACGTCATTTCTCTGTAGGCCACATTGCATTTGGCGACAGTCTGCAGATGTTGCAAAGTGAGACAGAGAGAGAGACGAAGAAAAACAGGGAAATATTAGGGCAATATTTGTCTGACCTGTTACTTTGGAAGCTGTGCATGCCTGTGAATATAGTGTGTAGGTGTTTGGCAACAGCTGATCTCATGCATTGACTGATTGAGTCCTCTGCCCCACCCCAAACCCAGCACCCCCCACCCCATAGTTCTCTGCCAGTGTAAAAGTGGTCCGCACCCCCACGGTGGGTTGCCATGGCACTGCGGTAACACTGGAGAGAAACAGTATTGCTGGCTGCTGCACCTCAGCTCAAGCGCTCCTGCCCGGTTGGGTCTCTTAATGTTTGAGGTTTGACACAGGATACCTCCCCATGATAGTGGCATTGTAACTGAAACTGAGGCTTTAGCCTGGGGCCAGGATATCACCAAAGTCAACACTCAATGCAGCAAAACATACGCAGTAGAAACACGTTTGTGATTGACTGGATGTATAACATTTAAAATAACTCAAAGGCATAAATTAATGTAACAACTAAATCAAATAATTGAATTATGTATTGGCAATAGACATTACATATAACCCTCAACACATTAGCACATACAATATACTCCCCGTCCCAATTTGGTGCGGTGAACAGTAGGGATGTGCGCGATTAGTCGGTTAAACTTTTCCAGCCTCGCTAGTCGGCTCCAGAAATACTAGTGTGTTAAACTTATAATTTGTTTATTTTTCAGTCAGTCAGTATCTCCCTGTCTGTACTCGAAATGCTGTTGACGCTGTAAGTTGGGAGTGCTTTGGATTCAACGCTTTTAGAGTGGTGAAACTGCAGGGACAGACACAGCTCACAGCAGAGAAATGAACAGATTGTCGCTAAACCCCGTTCCCACAACTTGACTCGGAGTGAACTTTTGAAGTGCAGCTAGAAAACATTCTCACCTCCGGCATGCACATTTTTTGCCTTATAGACTGTGATACATTTCGACTGTTTTCTGAGTGTTTTCTTACTTTTAGACTAGTCGACTAGTCTAAATTTAAATTTTCGTTTAAACGACCAGGAAATTAGTCATTAGGAACATCCCTAGTGAACAGTGGACTGAAAGAAGATGTTGCTCATGTGATGGTCAAATTCTCCATCCACCAACACCCTCTCAGTGGTACAGTATTTCCACTTTGTTTATTTCTGAATTTCTCAGAAATTCTGCTTTGTCACAAACTGTCTGCCAACGTTTCTTAACAAAACTGTGACCTGAAGTCTGGGAAGTGTCATCTCCAAAATGCTTCCCTCAGGAATTTATTTTCCTGTGAAAATATGAAACATAATATTTCAAACACCAGGCTGTGTCAACAAAGTGTCAGCCATTAATTACTTTCTCTTTCCTGAGACGGGCATAGATGTGGCTCAGGGTGCGAATTCCTCATGTCAGAGACAATGCTTTATATGTATCAGTTCCCCCACCTTCTGGGCGTTTTTCAGCATGAACACAGATACATACAAACTACTTAAATATATACTGTTCAAAATGCAATCCAACTTTTATAAAACGCTTGGCTCTGTAGATTCTGTAGAAAAACCATACATTGTTTGTGGACTGGAAGATTTTCAGTATATTCATATTGCTATACAATACAATTCTACAACAGCAAACACAAAGAACACACACTGCTGTACCAGAAGAGAAGGTAAATCAGCTTTGCAGCCAAGGATTTTAAGATTTGGATTAATACAATGGATTAATATATTTAAGGCCAGCACTGTGGAGTTAATGCTTTATATGGCAAAGTCAGTGGGAGTCTTAATTAAAATATGACAATGAACCTACCCTCTATAGTTATAATTCCATATTGGGACCCACTTTCGCATAACTCTGCTCCCAGTCGGCCGAAATATAGAGTGTGCTTCTCCTCTAATGGTAAAGAAACATCATCCTCCACCACTAATAGTGGTTTAGAAAGCAGACGTCTGTAGTGTTTTGTGCTGGACGGCAATTTGCGGGACCTGTTATGCAAGAGTGTGTGTACATGTTATGAACACACGCAAACACACACAGTTCATTTAGCTTCATTTGTTTAGTCAAACTGGATCCATGTTGTTGTAATATGTCAACAAACCCTTACACAGCACTTCCAGCGTTGTGAATGGAGTGAGAGCAGCAGTGCAGCTGCAAAATGAATCACATGCAACAGCTGTGTCAGCGGAATTGATCACATTTGATTACAATCATAATAGACTAAAATAATATGTTTATATTTTTTCCAATACAATGCAATACATTTGAAATGTTGAAGTTCGACAGTAACTTCTATGCCTACAAATACCATCAGCGTGGCTGTTTTCTTTCAAAGAGTACCAGATGAATCGTATGAAACAGCTGTGCAGCTGTTGCTATTAGGAACAAAGACCAAAAATCTAGAGAATGAAAGATGTCAGGAAGTGCGGCCCCCTTATCTACTCCACAATGACAAATGATAGCAGGATAACACTTGTGGAGAACAGCTTGCTTGTTACACGATTAGAGTGGTGGTACACTGGAAGCTAACCAGATTGAAGACCACTCTAAACATGTCAAAACCAAGCTTACTGCATGCAGCTTAGTTACTAGAAGAGGGATAGTTCATTGAGGCAGTGAAAATGTACCATATGATTTCTTTACTTTTGTCAGACTGTGGCCAACTGACACCAATGTCATAAAGTTGGTAGTAGTAGTTAATTGCAGTCTTGTTTGGAAATGTTCAGAAAACCAACTGCCTGTCCAAATTCCCCCCCCCCAGACTGTAACTGACAGGACAAGTCAGACCATGGATAAAGCTGCGTGAAAAAAAGGGGAATAATCTCAATTGCAAACAAGTCGAGACATTACAGTAGGAAATGGTGGTTGGAAAACGGCTTGCTGAGTATTGTGGCGAGTTGGGTTTTCTCTTACCGGTACCACAACTCGGCGAGTGAAATGAGTAATGGGACAGTTTTATAGCCTCCTAGACACCTTCAATGAAAATCGTGTGCGCTAACATTGTACATGGCGAGTGGTCAGAACGGCACACTCATATTGCAGTTTGTTGGAAAACTGTGTTGACGTTCCACAACTCTGCCCGACCCGACTGGACATGTCAAACTCCAACCTACTGACACCAATTTACACCGACTGACGGCGCACACTGATCGACTCCAACCAACTGTCGGGGCATTGTGCAAACATCTTAAAACCTCCTTATATTGATCTGTTTTTCTCTACCTGAACACAGTGCAGATATAATTGAACATGGTTACTCCTAGACCTACAGTATTAGAACAGCTGTTGATATGTTAAAGGAATTGTTAATGGTATATGACTGATGTAGTAGATGTAGAGACCAAGAGAGAAACCCAAGGCTGGGTCAGAAGAGATAAAACCAAGCTAAAACAAAGCTAAACGAGCGTTAATGCTCTCTGATCAACTGGTTGAGTTACATTAAAAGATGTAATCAAATAAACATGTTTTGGTCAAACAATTAATTCCATCACTGTTCCAACCCTGAACCCCTGAGAATTAAGTTGAACAAATGACAAATAGCTTCTGCAAACCAGAGTAGTTGTATTCATAAATAAAATGTAAACCAAAGCTTTCCTAAATTCATATTTGGCGCTGCCCTCACAAATTAAAACACCACCACCTGTCTCATGGTATCCCATCCTTCAAATGACTGTGATGAAGTTACCATAGAATAATTTGATCTTCAATGTGTGTCGCTATCCCGGCATAATGTAGGCCACATGATGGTGTTAAGCAGGACAGAGCACGTTCACATCTACTTTGCGTTGATATTGGAATTATAATCTGATACACTCATGACACGTTATAAAGAGCCTGGTTATGCAACAGCTTTCCTGTTGAATAATCGTGCTGGCATAAGAATTTTTTAGGGACTTTTTGAAGTGGAAACAATCACACTCACTGGAATTAGTGTTTAAAGTTCCAGTTAACTCCAACTTTTGATTAGAATTAGAATTGAATTAGAATCCAATACGTATTTATGGGCTGTTAAGTGTTCATGTTAGGTTTTTTAATTTACATGACGATTTATTTGAAATCACTGTTAGATTGGATTGGAACACTGGGGAAATCATAGGAACACCTGAAAATGGCTGAAAATGTGTTAATTATAATCTACTTGTGCTGGTACATAAAAGCTATAAAAAAAAGCATATTCAGACCTTCATACATTTCTGTGCACTGCCATTGTAGTCCAGTGTCAAGCCAGCATCGTTTGTGGAATGCCGAACTGCATTGCTTGGCTGCGTGAAGGCTGCAGCTGTGTAGGTCTTTGCCAGCCATCAGTCATGGAGCCCTTGCAGGCCAACAGCTGACAACACAGCACACACCACCACCATGGAACAATCTCCCACCCAAACACACACACACATCATAAACTGACATATCATTGATGTCATTGTGTGTGACAGAACATAATAGCAGAACTGGCACTGCCAGTAACCTACGGTTTCTGAAAAATACCCACAGCAGTAGAGAATGAACAAATCCGCGACTGCCTATAGTCTCAACTCTCGTTGTTCTAATTGAACCGAAGCTACACGGCGTATATTGTGGCCACATGGCAACTCAGTCACTAGTGAAAGAAATCATTGGTATAAATTAGCACAGCTCATTTTACTGACCAAGTCAAACAGCACTGTTTTCTGAACTGTGTCAATGTAATTGCAAAAGACATTTTTATAGTGCACGCGCTATAGGGAAAATATCAACATTAATATCGCTATAAGAACATGAAATTGTAACAGGGTTGTATTTGTCAGTCATATGTTTTATAGTGCCTTTAAAACAATGTCCCCTCTACATGCATCCTAGCCTACAGAGGCATAGCAATAGCCAGGCTGTAACAAACTCTTGACTGTTGTGTAAAGGCATCAAGGGGGCTGTAGAAAGTCTTCCTGTTAATACACAATTTTATACACAGAGAAAAAAACAAATAAAATAAAATGCACTAAATGATACAGTAATGGTTAGTTGGAATGTGTGTAGATGTAAATGTCTATGAAGTGCATGTAACATTTTAAATGGATGCGGTGTGTACATAGGCTTTTGCCACATTCAGTTCCCTCCAACATACAGTGTTTCTGAGTTCTATCAAGTTCTGTCAACTGAAATGCCCTGGCGTCCATCCCATACCCATAATCTTCACTATCTGAACAGCACATTCATTTGGACCTCGATAAAGCCCAGCAGTATTTTGGCAGTATTTTGTAAACTCTGATCGTCACACTGGAATCTTATAGTCCGTTAGCACATTCATGCATGCACTCGCACAACACTGTGTAAACACTTTACATTGCAATTATGATGAAGCTATCTCGTTAAAGTGGATCTATGTGACATTCTGCCACTAGATGTCACACTGAGCGCACTAGCCAAAACAAATGCTTTGTTGATACGCACACACGCGCACAATCACACACACGCACACACATACACGGACACGGCTGGTCGACCAGCTATGTAAACAAAGGCCAGAGGAGACTGCTCACAGAGGGAGTGCGATTTGCTCCGATGTAGCTCAAGATGCATACAGTATCTGTATATTTACATAGAAAAAGTTGTTTGCTGCAAAATGAATGTAAAAAAAAAATAGAATAGAACACCTATATATATAATAGTAAGCTCTGATGCAACGGTCAGCCTTGGAAATGAGAAAAAAATACAAACACATGGCGTTACAGATAGGACGATTATATCAAAGATGCTGGTGTAGCTGCCACGCCATCTCATGACAGGGAGGATGTTGACTAAATGGGACAGATCTGCCGACATCAGCGTTATTATTATTCTTTTTTTGCTCTACGCAGTTGTACCCTAGACACGCTGACCTCATGTCAGTGTCAACACCGCGTCGTGCGTCAGGGTTGTCAAGGTGCAGAAAGATGGCCCCTACCCACGTCACAAGCGTATCTGCTGCGCTCCTCCAGGGCATCATTCCTCACTCTCACCTGTCATGTACTGGGATGAGGAGATTTCACGAGTGGAATATTTTGGAGCAACTCCTGTTATACCCTCATACTCGAGCTCGTGGGAACTGGCTACTGAGGCCTGATGTAATGCCGTTTGTCACATCTACTTTATCCGAATCATTCACTGCAGCGCTTGCATCTTGGGTTCCCCTAGTGGTTGTGACCAGCATTACAAATATTTTTGTTTGGTTTTGTTTTAAACTCAAGAGAGTTAAAGGTATAGTCAGCTATTGGAAGCTAAATATATGCAAATACTCATTTTAATTTGTTTTATTTTGTATTTTTTTTAAGAGTCCAATACTTCTACACATCCCTGGCTCTGTAAATACTAACATTAACAAAGTAGTGAACACCGCTCACAACAACAAAGCCGTAGTACTAAGCTTTGTTCATAATGCATTTCCATGAGGCGGCTCCGATACTAAGTCCAACCTAGTTGCTGTAACTAGATTGAACAAACCAGCATAATAGCAAAATCTTTATATAATGTATGTGATAGTAGGCTACGGATCATGGGTACAAGAGACCAAAATGGGTTTTCTCAGGAGGGTGGCTGGCATCTCCCTTAGAGATAGGGTGAGAAGCTCAGCTATCCGTGATGAACTCGGAGTAGAGCCGCTACTCCTTCGCGTCGAAAGGAGCCAGTTGAGGTAGTACGGGCATCTGGTAAGGATGCCCCCTGGGCGCCTCCCTTGGGAGGTGTTCCAGGCACGTCCAGCTGGGAGGAGGCCTTGGGGAAGATCCAGGACTAGGTGGAGAAATTATATCTCCACACTGGCCTGGGAACGCCTCGGGATCCCCAAGTCAAAGCTTTCTAATGTGGCTCGGGAAAGGGAGGTTTGGGGTCCACTGCTGCCCCCGCGATCCGACTCCGGATAAGCAGGTGAAGATGGATGAATAGTTGGATAGCAGGCTATAACAGGAAATCGGACATGGAGGACAGGCAAAAAGGGATCGTCCTTGAGTGTCTTGAAAGACGTCCTTAAATAAAATGCATTATTATTATTATTATTATTAATAATACTTGGCAAATGCACGACCCCCAAACTCCAACCAATAGCCACAGAGTCACAACAAGTGCACTGATGGAAGGTGGTGAGATGTGTGACTGGGGTGTGCTGGGTTTGTGGGTGGCTGAAGGCCGGTGGATACACCAGTATGATAGAATTGGGGAGCTATCCCTGCTCATTGTGCGGGGTAATGTTCCAGCCTATACGAGGGCTAAGCTAAGGGTAGCTAGGGGTAATTCTAGACACAAATCAATGGGTGCACCTCTAGTAAAGAAAAATCGATTTCTCGTTTTATATAGCTTTCTCTTTTTATTGAGCAGGACAATGGACAGGAAACGAATTAGGAAAGACCGGGACATTACAGCAGGCTGTAGTCGAACCCTGGTCTCCCAAGGTACTATATGGCAGCTTTTGCATGTGCCACAGCCCCACCCAGGTAAATCACTTTCTAGATGGTCACGGGTGCGTTTTTTTTTAACAATTTACCTTAACGTGTTAATATTACACAACTATGCAGCAGAGTAGGGTCTTTACCACCGTTAGATACAGTCAGATAAGAAGCCCAGCGCTGCATTATATGAACTGAAAATGGACCCTGAGGTGTCTTATATCAGAACAATGCCGCCTGTGAGCTGTGCTGTGTTCATTTGAGCTGCAGTGAAATGACATCCTGCTCTTCACCCAGCGGAGGAACGTTCAGACCTGCTAGTGGCTCAATCCGTCTCTCTCTTCCCTACCGTCATCTTACTGTCAGTTCTGTGAAGTTTAATAATTGCTTTGCCTCCAGTTATGATTTCTTCACTGCTTGTCTCATGTCTGCCACTATACTGGGTATACAGTCTCGGTCTACAAGCACAAAGAACCTTTTGTTTCAACTGCTTCCTGTCATTAACTATACCACTCAGAGGGAAAAACATTTCCAAAATGAATTGTTTTGCATGTATTAATATTTCAAGTGTTTTGGAAGAATTTTATTCTTGTTTAAGACCTTGTAAGAGAAAATGGCAACATTGACATATTCATTGAACTAAGCACCAAACTGGTAAATGCCTTGGACATGAAACCTCCCCATTGTTTACGGGATTATTTTACTGCGAGGAGTCATTTCCACATTTCAAGTTGTTCATGAGAGTTTGACTTTGTTATTAGCGTTTCCACAACATACCTCACCTGTTGCAGTAATAGGTATTAAACAAAATAAACGACAGGTACATTACAATGGGTGACTTGATATTACATCATCCGCAGAGCTAAGGCCGTCCGTCAAGACGACCAACAGTGAGAACGCACGTCAAGAATGTATGAGGCATTTGCCAAGTTGCCACAAGTCGACTCCTATTCAATTAAGTTAATGGACGGACTGTATAGTGCAGTCTTCTGCTGGTCCGTAAGGGGCAGGTGTAAGCTGTAAAAGCCAGTCGCTGAGCTCCCCCCCCCCTGCGGTTTACTAGCCCGGCAGGTCTTGCAAGGCGTCGGGGCCTTTGCTATACTGGGGATCAATGTTTGACTGTGACAGGTAATCGCTACCAGCTGCAGTTCAGTACAGTGTGTGAGCGCATGTCGAACATGTACAGTATGTACGCAAACAAACCCCTGGACACAGACTGGAATAATGTACAGAAACAAAGTGTTCTTTCTAATGTGGGCCCCGGCTGAAGGAAGCCTTATTAGACAATAACTGTTTCAGATTTACAAGAGGTAATATAATTGAGTGACTTCTACTTCAACAACTGTGAGAACACACCCTATTAACAGTGGCTCCAGGTGGATTACCAATGAGCAGTGTCTAGTTAAGGGACCACACAGTAACTGCACCTGCTTCTCTCTGATCTCTAAATCTTTGGACGTAGATTAATTAAGTTAGTGAGTGCACACTTGGGACTAAAACGTTTACCTTCTACCGAGATGCAGTATATAATTAAAAGCGTACGGTAAGCCCTTCTTAAGATAAGTGATGTGTCCTGCTTGGGCCAATTTATTTTCTTCATGGCCAAGGTTTATTGAATTACCATTTCAAAGGCTGGATATCTGATTGTTAAGAGCTTTTCATGAAGTTGTATATAAGTAAATGAATAGATCATACATCATTGGTGCTTTTCAGTATGTTCAGATGAAGCTATGAGGCTAATTATTTATTGTTATAATTGTCAGCACGCGTGCACACATATCTCCAATATAAAATCATAAGCCATTTATACCCTATAGCTTGTAACATCTGGCTTGTCGCTCGCTGCAAATCAATGACCACATTTTGTTCTGCACTAAACAATAAACCAGTATGTCCTACTGTAATGTCTGTGGTATCAAATACTCTTTAATAAGGTCTCTAATGGAATTTTTCCTTGGCGTTTTGCTAGAACAATGTAATATACTGTATCATCAATATGGAGTTTTAATACACTTGTTTAAATGTGTGAGTTTTAGAACATTCAGACAACAGATCTACAAATTTCTGTGCCTGCTAATTTTGTGGATGATGTCATGAAATATAATCAGGCTTAACAAATTAACATGTGTCACTTCAAATGAAGATGATTCATATTTGCATTAGTAACAGTCTGCGCATACAGCATCCTATATACTTGCTACTTTGACACCACCATTGCTCTGTTGTGTTTTGTAGTTGTGGTTCCAAAGCCCCGGACACCCTGCAAGTGACCCGCTCATCACTAATCGCTTTCAGAACCATGGAAGAGAGAGTCCCACAGACGAACGTTCAACATCTTTAACGGTCACATGGTTCATGGAGACGCAAAACAGTTCCAGGAAGTGCTTGGTGGGCATTTTGAATCGATATATACTGATATATATTTCTTTATATATTTTTTTTGCAATTATTAGTCAATAAATGCATCGATGTACATTTACAATATAATGTACAGGGTGCTTTGAGTATTTGCGGCTAACTTCCGGGAACTGTTTTGAGGCTCCACGATTCGCTGTGAAATAATGGTCCATTGGAGTGAGCAGAGTTGACAGAACTCTCTCTTTACATGGCTCTGGTCGCTTTGCAGCTGACAATCAGTCTCTTGTTTACATTCCAGGCTTTGGTTGCCTAGGTATCCCTCTTGCATATTTCCCAGCCTAAATGTTTCAGTCAATCTGTCAGTCAACGA
Source organism: Typhlichthys subterraneus (assembly GCA_027564835.1). Lineage (NCBI taxonomy): Eukaryota > Metazoa > Chordata > Actinopteri > Percopsiformes > Amblyopsidae > Typhlichthys > Typhlichthys subterraneus. The sequence continues at coordinate 17,347 of JAODUH010034120.1, forward strand.
TATCCTTATCTCGCATTGGTAGTCGTCAATTGCGTCGCCTGAAGTTTTTAACTCTGTACCTGCCCACTTTGCGTTGCTGACCGTTATTTCGCATGTCGTCGCTTAAAGCCGCTGAATCTCATTGACTTTCCATAGTTTCTCGTCGCTGCTAGTCACTTGCAGTGTGACCGGGCCGTTATGCCTACAAATGTTCTTCTGTACAACATTTTGCAGATAAAAGGTATTTAAATTAGTAGGTATCATCAGTTTGTCGGTCTCTGGCATCATGTGCAGTGTTTCTTATGGTAACATAAACATCTTTCAATGCCACTGTTTAGTTTAAAGTATTTTATGTTTGCGTTTTATAGGCTGTTAAAGGATAGAAGAAATGTCTGCTTGACCAGTCAGATTCCTTCTCTAGGACTGCTCGTCCTGTAAAATCAGTTATAAACAACCTCCATCACGGCAGTAAATAAATGGAGACAGCAAGCTATCCCCACCTCTGCCAACTTTGCAAACCTCAACCTCATCCCACGACAAATGTTAAGACTTAATCTAAATTTAAACACAACCAGTTACCACAGCCATCATATTATATCCCTGTCGTGTGATTCTGGTGTCATGGAATGGCTGCTTCATTCTCAAAAGTGATTGTCAACAGCGAAAAAGAGAACATCGTGGTTCAAAAACACATTGAATTAACAAAATTGTTATTTGAGAAAAAGCTTGCTCTCGCACGAAGAGAGGGCAAAGTATCTTTTAATGAGAGACATGTCAGTGTATTTGCATTAAACGTGTCTTGACAGGCCAGTTCAGACAGGGGCCTGACCTCACTATAGTTCTATAACCTCGTGTTTTTGGAGGTGACTAAATCCATAAAACCAATCCTCAGAGTAATGCAATCGTGTGTCTCACTCTTTGTGACAGCGTAACGGGAGGGAGAGAGAGAGAGCTGAGAGAAGAAGAAGGATCTGAGAGGAGGAACAGGGTGGTGTCATTATCTCAGACCAAACTTCACATGAAGCACAGTTTCATCGCTGAGCAACAAGGTCAATGAGCACAATAAACAGCTCCCACGCATGCATGTCAACCTGTATGCACAGCTACCACATTCCATTGTGGCTAGGAATCGGCAGAGCCATGGAAAGAACAGAGTTGCGTCATCTACGTTCACTCCAATGGACAGTTTTTTTCACAGCAATGGCGGATCGTGGGGCCTCAAAATAGTTCCCGCAAGTAGACTCAACGAGAGACATGTACAGAGAGAGTTGTGTCATCTCTGTTCACTCCAATGGACCGTTTTTTTTTTTTCACAGCAACGGAGTCTCAAAATAGATCCCGGAAGTTATCCTAAATACTAAAAGTACCCTAAACATTTTATTTTAAATGTAAATAGCTGCATTTATTGACTGCTAATTACGAAAAAATTAAGTTATATATCTTTATATATATATTCAAACTGCCCACCAAGCACTTCCGGGAACTATTGTGCCACATTATGTATTGCAACTTGTATTTTTCATTTTTTTATTGACATTGCATACCTCTGTGAAGCACCTTGTGACTGCTGTCTGTAAAATATGCTATACAAATAAAATGTACTTACTTACTTGTAGGTTTTGCCTCTCCTTGAACCATGTGACCATTGAAAATTTCGAAATGTGTTGGTGTAACCGTTATTTTCATGGCTCTGGGAATCATGTTACAGTAACAATAATAAAGCATGAAGAACATTAATAAATAAAGTTGTATATTTATATATGAGCTACATCCAAATTACAGTAAGAATAAAAATGGTTTGCAATTTGAGAATTATGTTTTACGATGGGTGTTCAACAAGCAAGAGATCCATACTAGATAAATAAAAGTGTGTACTTAACGCGCACTCCATGATCTTGATATCATCGAATGTAAAGAAAATAAGAAAACGCACGCACGCACGCACACACACACACACACAGTACTGTGTATATAGTATATACACAGTATGCTCAAAATCAATTGGACTGTCAAAAAGCCCTCTAAAACTCTTTACCTCTAAAAATGTGATGTGTCCACACACTATGGTTATGCATTGACGCCAATGCGATACTTAACGCCCTATAGTATTATCACAACAGTTTCTATATACAGGTGTTTCCTCTGCCACTATTCATCTTAAGCATGAGTCACAGTGGCTGTTGTCAGTAATGACACCACTGTGTCCTTATTACAGACAGGTCAAGCTGCTCTAATTGTGCTTTTTGGGCTTGTTAAATGTCACGTTAAACAGTATACAGTGGTACTTCTATCAGGGCTCCCCCATTTGCGTCTCTAGAGAAGAAATGTTTGTGACTGTAAGCTACAGGGGTGAAGGAGTGTCTTGAACCTCTTCTTTGCATCTTATCTTGACAGCTGACAGCTTCCCATGACAGCAGGCGACACAAGTTTGTCTTCTCTGACATTTTACTAGTTCCTGCCTACTCTTTTTTTTTTTTTTGCAAACCCATTTCCAGACAGTTTCAGATGCAGTGCTAGGAGTTGAAAGAGAGATGGCTAGAGAGGCTCCTGCATTTGCTCTGTTTGGGTGGATTAAATTGGAAGATTGTATGTACGCTAGTGATCAATCAGCAGCTGTCTGTGCAGCACCGCCTCCCCTCTCACAGCAAACAGCCTCTGCATGTGGAATATGAGAATGACAAATGACCTTGGAAACTGGGAGACAGTCAAACACTCCTCGCCCCTCTTATTAATCTCATCTTGTAAGATCATCTCACTGCTGTTTTCCATCTCTCAGCTGCTACGACAAGATAGTGCTAAGAGGAATACTACATATTTGTTTAGTTTATTATGTAAACTTCAGACTTTTAGTTTTTTGCTAATATTTTGACGTACATGGCAACAACCGTACAAAAAAAAGTTTCCAGTTTCCTTAAAAAAGGTTCCCCAATTGCAAAATGATGTCTATGAGTCCTATTCTAAGCAGCTGTTGTGTAGACTGCACCATAACACCACAACATATATTAAAAAGAAAGCCTCAATTCAAATACACCATTCTGAAATAGCCCTTACTATAATGTTGTTAAAGCAAGGCTTACAGCAGGGACCTCCTACAGTTGGAAATAAATCCCTGCATGTCACAACAACACTATACAATCTTACACCAGGGACCAAACCTGACATGCCAGAGGAATTGTTGTCACACGTCCATCTGGGGAGCCGTACATTGAAACTGTTTGTGAATGGCTGTTCTTTCAAAAAAATACTTGTACATTTACAATATAATAATAACAATAAATGCAGTTGATTGGATGAGCCATCTGGTCGTTTTCACTGTCGGCAATATGATCGGCACACCTAAACCACGCCCGTATAGCAATAAACACAATGCTGATTGGAAAACCACACCCGTATAGCTATAAGCACGACACTGACTGGAAAGTTCAGTTGCCACTCGGACACATTAAAAATGATTCTGAGGCTTTCCAGACTGATTATCACGGCGAAGTTAAACTGAAGCTCGCGAGATCAGGATGGTCTCATGAGGCTAGGAGTGACCTCCTACAGTTGGAAATAAATCTCTGCATGTCACAACAACACTAGACAGGCCTGATAAAGTAGCCCCAGCAGGCCATTTTCATGTTGTGTTCAATGAATCTGATGGATCGGAGGCTGGAATCTATCACTGGAGGGTATCTGATGGATGTTATTAAACCATAGTGTAAATGGAGAAACCCTCTGTGTCGTCACCCATAGCTTTTCTCAAGAACAAGAACGCGCTGTGCTGGCTCTGGCCGTCACCATCATTGTAGTACCTCGCTCCGCCTGTAACGCCCCCCTATGCCCTATATGCATTATAATGAGATAAATGCATGGAACATATATTTTTAACTGATGAACTGTGAAATAATTGACCCCCGTGCAGTTGGCATGAACGGGAAGAATCGAAGCCATTCGATTAAATGCAGGGTTTGGCACTCCCGTGTTGTAGTTATTTCTCAGCACCGGAGGTTCCCCCTTGGCTTAAACCTGTGTTGCTAGTCGGCATCCAGTCTGGATGTATACGCAAAGTTTATCTTTGCGTATACATTTAGCAAAGATGCCAAGATTTAGCCAAGATGTTCCTGAGTCAATAATGATTTTTGGTCTGTTTTATCTTTCCTAGAGGTAATTGCCAGCCTTTTGAACACTGATTAATTGCTACTAAGCAATATGGATTAGCAACGAGTATTGATTGCGACTGTATAAGAGTAACGGAACTCCAGAATGTTAATTTTGTTCTCTTATAGTGTGATATCCTGCGTGGCCCTGCCCCGTACCATACAGTGGTGTGGTGTGTTAGCACAGTTTGTTGTGGCTAGCCTTCTGTTTGGGAGCCTAAGGACAGTTCAGATGTTTCCACTAGATATGGGCCTTTCGCGATGGTAAACAGAATAATAGGCTATCATTTATCTGTCGGGAATGGGTGCGGGCTATTAGAAGGTGTTGGAATCACTGTCAAGCTTTCCTTCACGGCAGTCTATAGTTGTGAGTTCTGTTCCTTGTTCACGCCCACAGGTAGTTGATAGCATGTACTTGCAAGTATTAACTACACCTGCGTTAACCTGCTGTCGTCTT
>JAODUH010034131.1:5996-21921 GCA_027564835.1 Typhlichthys subterraneus
GGGTAACACTGGGACCATTTGGTTTTACTAGCTGGTCCAACAGCATGCGGCAGGTGCCACATATTCCAGTGGGAGCATAGGAACACATGGGACCCTTGGCACGGTACCAGAGGTGGAAAAACACGCCTGTCTGGGCACTCTGACCCCAGCGTGAGTAATATTCTTTCTTTCGTTCTTTCTTTATTTCTTTCTCCCACCACCATTACATTTACATGTATTGTTTACCGTCTACACACACACACAAATACAAGCACACACGCACACGCACGTACACGTACACACATACACAGACACGCACACACACAGGAAGTAACACCCGCAAAAAAAGAGACACCCATGTCCATTCTGTTCCAAGGCAGCTGTGACAGCGTGTCAGCGGCTGCTATCCAGCTCTATCCGGATTAATCAAGATGCACTTGAAACAGAAGCTTCCATTCAACCTGGGCTGGAGGTTAACGAGAGTCTACAGCATATGGACTCAGAGAACCGCTGAGATTAATTAGGAAGATGCTAACGAACGGTGAACTGAGAGACAATTGATCCCTCTGCTCAAAAATTATGAAGATATTGTTGCTATTGGTTACTGCATGAGCTACTCCTTCTGGTTGTTTATTTTTTGTATTTGTGTGCGCGTTAAAAAGATATGTGCCGTGCATGCGTGTGTGTGTGTGTAGATACACGTTTACAAGAGTGTGTGTGTGTGTGTGTGTGTGTGTACGCACGTTTTGTTGTCGTTTTCTTTTACTTGTCGCTATAGTCCACAGTGCTAAAGGCCAGCCATTGTGAGCTGAGCTGATTATGCCTGACAAAACAGTCTTGTGAAGGAGATCTTCAGTTTACACACACACACACACACTACCTTCCACCCTGTTCTCTGCACTTTGTAAAGTTCCCCTATCAAATCGACTTCAACACAATTGCTATTATTAGTATTATTATTTGGAGCGCAGCCTAGTGCAGCCAATGCAAATGGGTTTTAACAGGGCTCATCAAAGTCATGAGAAGCAGATTCCTTGTCTGTCTCTCTGTTTCATCGTATTTGCTCTTACGGAATTAATTAAAACATGTTTAATATCAAAGCTGCTGGGGCTGTGGCAATGAGTTTGAATTGGGTAGTTTCACCTTTTATTGCACCTAACTTGATGTCACACAGAAATGTATGCAATCTCATTTCACGTCCAGCACCCGTCCAACGCGAGGCCTTGCGCTAATGATTATGTACACAGTGTCACAAAGATATTTTGCACGTCATGTAAGTTGAGAGCTCGCCAAGGTCACCAGCACAGCAAAAGCGTTCCTATATTTGGCTACGATGCCCGCATGATAAAGCCAAGCGCTGCTCATATGGAAAATGAGCTCATATATTCGCACTTCGCTGGCACAGCCTGTGCCCCCTATCATATGATAGAGGAAGGCTTATCTGGTGTGGGATGAGTGGGGAGGGGTTCTCGTAATCACCAGGCCCCCTTCCTGTTCCCCCTCCTACCCCCAGACCTCATTTGCCAGCGCAGCCCGCCCTGAGCTCTGCCAATCCCAGAGAGCAAGAAAGAATGTTTTTGAGGGGTTCGGTGGTTCAATTGGTTGCAGACTTTAAGGTTGGTCACATTGGGCTGTTGCACAGAACTGAGACAAAACTCACATATGCAGTCCAGGTGTATTTACTCTGCAGCAGTTATAACAATATCAACAACAATATCTGACAGCAGGTAACACAGGCATAACTAAATAATTTAGAAGCAAACAAGGTTTAGCAAACAAATAAGTGAATTCCAAGTAAAAAATAAAAATAAAAACAAAATACTACAAAGAAAAGAACCTACAGTACATTAGGCAAAACTTTCTTTTTGTTTAAACTCTAGGGCCTTATTGCAGTACAGAGATACAGAGACTAGCGTTACTCTGTCTCAAGGTACCCAACCACACTCATAGGCTCAACATGGGACAATAGCGGTGGTTCATTTTAATTCATCAATGATTAACACTGCTAATTAAACCTTTGGAGAACACCTGGTCCACAAAATGTCATCAAAAAAATCACGAATAGCGTATATATGGTGTACTTTTACTTAGTATAAGTAAAGTATATATATAGTGTGTGTGTGTAGGTGTGTGTAGGTGTGTGTGTAGGTGTGTGTAGGTGCGTGTGCGTGCGTGCGTGCGTGTGTGGGCTGTGTCATAAGAAGGGAAAGTGAAAGGGTTTGGCCCATAGAGATACGCCTGTCACATCCCAGGCTATTCCTGGGCTGCGACAGAAAGGGGGGGCCCTCTGGCCACAACTGGGCCAGGCTGGCCTTATCTCCTGTGGTGGACTCAGCAGTGATTATGGCCTGTCATTAGGACTGGGCTGTAGCCCTGGGGAAGGCTGGCATATATACGTAAGGCAGCAGCCGCAATCCGCTAGTAACTGAGCACCAGCCTTCGTCACACACAGCAGGGAACGATGTACATATTCACCTGCACGCGCATACACCTGCACTTTGATATGAAACGTATAAAAGCACTCGTGTTTATATATAGTCCAGCTACACACACACACACACACACACATGCAGTTATTAATAATTAATATACACACGAGCACACACAAGCAGATTGTTTTGGTCGCCTCCGTGTCTAGCGGAGCGTGGCCAATAACAGATGTACGTTGTGAGCAGCCAATGAGCAGACAGATGGTGCCCTCGACTCAGCCCTCCCTAAGCCGTCCTAATACCTCTGGTGTAAGCTGACCTCCGATGTACAGTACAGAGATGCTCCCTATAGCGCCGTCAATCAGCCCATCCCACTGCTCATCCACAGCTGGCATAGAGTGGTTTCTCTTCACACATCGTATATCCGTGACAGACAGGTCAAATACCACCGATCCTATTTTACTATAGGACACGAGATACTTTATAGTCACCCCCTGTCCCATGGCAGCCATTGGTTGGTACAGTGTAAACAAATAGCTGCCACACCCCTCCCCTTCCTTATGCCGCCCCCGGGGCTTCAGGTACATGTTGCAGTATGCAATATGGAAGGGCAAGGGTCGTCTGTAAGCAGGTGTTTTCTCTGTCTGCGATAACAATGTCTAAGACTGGACTAGTCAGAAGGGTTTGACAGTCTACAATTAAAAATGTCAGCAAATTAATATTACTACTATTAATACTGTAAGTGAATTGCTTCCTGTAAAAGAGACTGAAGCAATTATGAGTGTTATAATGTGGCTTATAGTGCACCTATTAGCCCAGAAGGTTCTGTAGCAGGCAGTTATCAGCGCCAGTGTTGTTGTGACCTTAATGGATCAGAGTGCTGTGAGACGCACGGCCCATTAAATGAGCGACAACAGGGGGCACACACACACGCACGCACGCACACACGCACGCACACACACACCATGCTTACTGCTGTAGAAACAATCTCACAAGTTTGCATACACACATTATAGGTACCATAGACAATAAATGGGCAAACCATCCATGATGTCACCCACAACAGGTAGTCTCAAGTACCGGCTTGAAGCTTGAGCTGGGATGGCTCTCTGGGATGGCTCCAGCGTTGCCATATTGGCAGCATATGACTCCCAGTGCCTGTAATGACCTGCTATCCATAATAATGTGATGTATGTTTGGCGAAATGTATTTTAAACTGATGAGTTATATCTAAATGTACGGGTACATTTGTACCTGTGAAGTTATACCTGTAACGGGGAAACCTGAAAGTATTTTGAACCAGGCTGTAGCCATGCTTATTTATGTTGTACTTTGAGATTTTAGCATTATGGTCTTGGGAGATTCACTACAGTTTGCAACCAGCCTCAAGTGGTCATTAGAGGAACTGCAAATTTTGTCAATTCCACCTTGGATTAATTTCTCAGCGCCGACAGTTCCCGCTTGGTAATACAAATGTTATTTGCTCACATAATAAATGTAACACATAAACCGCGCACACACACATGCACACACAGACACACACACACAGGCAGCACCAGCAACATACAAATGCAGATAGCGTTCTATAGAGAGATAAGAGCCAAGCCCTGCACGTTTAAGGTCTGCTGGTCTGTCTTAGCCTCCAAGAGTCCCTCTGCCGCTGCCAAGCTGTCCCTCTGAGATAAGCCGGCTGGCATTTTCATCAGCCACGATACTGATTGGAGCATTATCATAAGAAAAGAGTCTGTGGATCCAGGAGGTCTTCCCTCTCGCATGCTGACTTGTGTTCAAAGTTGGGATTAGCGATCTCGCCCCATCAAATCCCCTCAAACGCGCCCGGGCCGGGCAGGAGGATAAAACAAGCGCTCAGATAACCAAAAGATGGATGCATGGGTGAGGAGGTGGATAGAGGGATGGATGGACAGGTAGACAAGTGGATGGATACTGAGTTGATTGATGGAATGGTCGCTGAATGATGGTCATCAATGTATGGATGAATGTGGCATGGGTGATGGATGGATATATGTATGTGTGAACGGGAGCCTTTGGATGGTTAATGGATTTATATACAGTATATAGCACTTTTCTAACCTTCTGGACACTCAAAGCGCTGTACAGAACTGCCTCATCCACACACACACACACACACACACACACACACATTCATACGATGCAAGGTTATACCTGACCACCGGGAGCAGTTAGGCTTAGGTGTCTTGCTCAAGGACACCTCTACACATGGTGAGGAGCTAGCGGGATTCAAACCAGCGACCTATGGATCATCTGTGACCCGCTCCACCCACTGCCCCACTGTCTTCAACATATTGGGATGTACTAGTACTGTATGTGGAATATATTTTTGTTTGAATGTATTTATTTTATGACTCTCTCAGTCTTTCCCCAACATATTCATACAGTGCAGTACCTGTTCTACCTCTCCAAAGTACTGCTGTAAACAGTTTGACTGTGAGGAGGCTATAGCCTTATCACTGCCTGTGTATATTTTACAGTTCATGTTGTCTGTGAGCTGTGAGCAACTCCAACAGCAGTTCCCAAGCAGGTCACGTTTAAAAGAAAGTGATGGAAAGTGGAATGGGGATTTTGAAAAATCTATTGAGAGGGGCAAAAGGATGAAGACATAGTCCTGCCACATTTACATTTTTGTGGCATCAATATCTAGTAATCTGACATTTTGAAATGCTAGAATGCTCAAAATAGAGGCAGAATGGAGACCTATCTGCATGCCTTGAGTTGGTCCTTCGTTTAAAATCCAGAGAAACAAAAGCAATCTGATTGTTTCAATCATTATAAGAAAATTAAGGAGAGTTTTCTCTGAAATGCAAATTAGAATGTTCACAGCATTTGCCATCATTGTTCTCTGACATACAAGCAAAAGATTTGAAGATGACTCGTTCTCTAACAACATAGAACTTTTCTTCAGCACTGAAATGAAAACAACCTGTGATATCAAATGAGTGCAAGGCCCATTTCCTGGTAATCTTTGTGTAAGATTATTCAAATTCTCACTTGTGAGGAGGTAGACCTTTCACAGTCATATACTTTATTCTCTTGCAGAGGAGAATTTGAGCTAAATGGCAATACTTCTCTATCCGCTCTCCACAGCTTTAGAGTGCTAAGTATAAGCTAATCTTCAGACTGGGTTGAACTATTTGGAAACAATGTACTTCTGAATAGATGACCGACTCTGAATGTGCGAAGTGAAGCAATTCTAATGGAATTTCACTGAACACGACAGAGCCGATTTGAATTTTAACACTGAAGTGCAACTGCATCGACCAAAGAAAACGTAACTTCCAGTACTTTGTAACTGTAAATATAAAATATTTAAATTAAAGTGTTAACAAACAGTACAGTAACATAATGATATGTGCCATGAGTCGGCAGTCAGTGTGTTATCTCTGCGCCACTTCACCTAGCTACACACTACAAGCATCACGAGGCCCATATTCACATAATAGATGTTTAGTTTATTAGCACATATTCAATATTAACATCACCTATTCTATTGATTTGTGATGCCCCAGCATTATTATATGAGAGAGAATATTTTCATAATTTTACAAGGAGAAAAAAGGCAATTAATGACATTAATGAATGGAGCGGGTTTGCAGCACGGTAGCTATTAAAGCAAGAGTAGAGATTTATGATTAATGTTCAGATGATGTAAATTGCTATAATTATTACCACCAATTCTGAGTTAATTAAATAATGTGTAACCCAGGGGGGAATATCAATAAGGGCAGACAATGCAAATGCAAATTAAATTTGGCAGTCTGCTTGGGAGTAACTGATCATGTGCTAAATTATTGTGAGAAATGTTTATACTTCGTACAAGGTGTAATTTACACAATGAACATTTGCATACTTATTCATTATGACAATATATTGATAATGAAGAAACATGTGGCAACTTGAGTACTATAAATGCTTGATGGATTTACTGGATGTAAAGGAATTCCTTTTGTGTTTGTGTTGAAGGCAATATAAACTTAAACTGTACATGTGTATTATATTATGATTTAGTTTTCTCTTTGTCTTACACTGCTTTACCCTTCTAACCTCCTTTTATGTCTCGTGCTCTCTTTAACACACACACACACACGCACGCACGCACGCACACACACACACACACACATAGAACTACTAGTGTTTTTGCCTAAATCCAACCAGATGAGTGGTTATAGCATGAAACAGCTGTTTTGAATTGGCAATTTATCATTTGATTAACTAGCACAAGGCTCATGCAGCATATGGCAACACTGCCTTTTGGTACGGCGGTGCACTTAAAAGCATTAAGCTGTAACAGTAAATACCAAAAACCTGGGTTTATTTCACTTTGTTCACCAACCGCCTTGGGGGTTTCACGTCCTTGCACTTCCCCTAAACGATGCAGTTCTCTTAAGTGAGAATAATAGGAATTCGTTCTGATCCATATTAAGGTGAAATGGTTCATGAGCAACGCTTATCTTTAAATGTTAGCCTCCCTGCCACAATCACACTCAGCAGCGCTGCAGGTCTTTACAAGATGCTTGCATTGCAGTTACTCATAAGAGGGAATGTGGTGGGTGAGGATTTGTGTTAACTGCAGGCTTAACTCATACCTGGATAACATTAGATGTGGGAGCGCAGATGGGGATCACGTAGCCTGCAGGACAGATCCATTAATACATTAGCCTGTTAAAAGACTCAAAATAACAGGTGGAATGGCTTTAATAACATGGCAATGGGTGTGATATAAGGTTATTTTAGCAAAACAGTATCTAGGATATTGTTATATTATTGTAATAGTAGGCAAAACAGTATTAGCATTTACAAAATAGAATGCAATGATAGCTAGAGAATAACTTACATTACTGTATTATTGCAATACGTGTTTATTATGAGCTGTTTGGACTGTACAATATGATACATGGCTGGTGTATTTTATTTAATGGTATATTTATTAACCTGTTAATAGAAAATATATTGGAGATCAACTTAGAGGACCTCTCTTGTCTTTCAGATAAACATACTTCCTGCAACTTAACAATGTAATAGTAAAGTTAACTTCAATGTATTAAAAGAAAACAAGATCTTGCTTAATGTATGTTAACCAGTTAAACCCCTTATTACATTAGAGTATAATCTAAAGTATGAGTACAAGGCATGATGCATGCATGCATTCATATATAAAGTGTACAGTATGTATGGTCAGGTATTATGGCATTTCTTAGAGGTTATATATCTGTCATTCTATGTACATATGTCCCTTCCTCAGGGCTTTTATATTCCACAAAGACTTATTGATTCTCCTCAGTCTTGGTTGGAGTACAATCAAAGCTTTACTGCTGATTTGTGCAAGAAATGGCCAGTCATTGTTGTGATCTCCTTTCCCCTCCATTGTGTGTTCAGTTCACCCCGAATTGGTAAGAAACCAGTCCTCCCCCCTAGCTTTATAAACTCAACACACTCAACACCTGGTCCCCATTCACTTATTGATTGCCGCAGGCTATGATGATCAGCTGGGTCTGGGTTGGTATTTAGCATTTATAATGCCCTGCTGCTTCAAAGGAAGCCCTCTGTAAAACACTATCTGCCCTCTCTGCTCCCCTTAAAAGATTTGCATGATCTCATTCCGGGTCTGGTCAGTATTAACTAGCCAGCCTCTATGAGATTTCAGAGGAGCGCAAGTTAACAAAGGCAAGCCAGCAAGGGACTAACACCTTCTCTATGGGGAGTTCTTCCTTTATTGTTGATGGTTATGTATCAACACCCAGACCCTTGCCCTCCTCTCCTTTTAAAGGCCAGCCTTTTTAGGGCTGGCCCTTGTTTTTTCTGCCTGCCATCTTGACAGGTTGTAGAGCCAGAGTTGCCAATCAAGTCTCTGGAAGGGTCCATGGCAGTTATTTTCTACCGCTCCATCAGGATCCATCACTCGGGGGACAATGGAACAAAGGATGAGGGTTAGGAGGGGGAGGGGGTGTGTGGAGGTCTCGGCCGCTGCAGGGGAATGGGTCGAGGAGGATGTTGGAGGTGTATGGGGTAAAGGAGCTCCGGTGGAACTCCTCCATTCTTCAGCATTTCAAAGCCCAGGCAGAGGGGTTAATGGTAGCTTGAATGGTGTGCCTGCCCTTTCCTCTGAGCCAGCGGTATAGGTGGAGATGTGGTTCTCATTGTGGCCTTTTGTGTCAAAGTGCACTGACACAATGGGGCAACTCAAAGCTCTGGGCTTACATCTCGATGCCAGAAAGGAACCTATCAGTATTTCATGTGCGTTGGGGTTTGTTGGCACTCCAGCGCAACTCAATGGCCTCTTTGAATCTGCTTTGCGTCGGCAGAACAAAGAAGGAGAGAAAGAGAAAGTGCATGTGTGTGTTGGATGTGAAGGGGGTAAGGAGGAGCTATCGATAGCTAACCTGTACGCCCCTGGACGCCAAACACAGCTGAACTCTGGCAACAATCGTACAGCTCGACCCGCCTCCAATTAAAACTCAGCTCAAGGGGTTGACTCATCGTTCCGCTCCCAGTCATTAGCTCCATACCTCTGCTGTCTGTCAAACAAGTCTCCCCACAAGTTCTGGAACAAATGCATCTTTATGAGAAACAATACAAGAACAATTGTTGGATTTGTGGTGCGTCCTATACAATTAAATCCATGTTTGATCAGCTTATGCCAATAACTCCTGAGACTTTGTATGATTACAATTATTTATATTCATAACGCTCTAAATGCCCTTTAAATAAATATGATGTCCACCCTTAAACATGTCTGTAATGCTTTGAAACAGTCAACAGCATTAATAAGGCTTGTACACAGAAATGGCAATACAACTGCTGTATTTAATCAAATCCCCATGGTAATAACTTTTACAGCGCAAGGCCCATTACTTGTAATTGGGCCCTAATTTGGCAACTACAAATCATGACTGACATGGGTGTTTGGCTTAGATCTGTGACTTTGACGCGAAGGTGAGACTATGTAATAGAGGGTTTAATTGATGCTTCATAGTCCCATCAAACCAGCATGTGTTTCAGACACACGTCTTCAAATACTTGTCTTAGGTTAAAGAACCAACACACAAGTTAAACACTCTGAGGTGATGGTCTCCTTTTTTAGATGTACCTGCTTGTGGAAGGTTTATTTCCCATTAATGATGCTCATTTGGGCTTTTTCCTTCCCTGTCGACTGCAATGGGCTGAAATTCCATGCTATTTATAGCTATGCCCATTCATTTCTGATAAGTGCAAATGATTTGTGCTGTTTTACGACTGTGCCAAGTTTCCAGTGTTATGACAGACTTGTTTGGACAAATCATGACAATGATTAATGTGTCTCTAAAACAGTATGAGTACAATATGAATTCAAGTGAGGCCCAAATATATTTCCCTCCATCTGTTGCATTGAGATGGGGATGCCAGCCATGCAGAATACATAATTTGTCAACTACAGGACCAAACACAAAAATCTAATATATTACTACTTTCTGTAGTTTCAAAAGTCTGACTTTGCTGAAACCATTTTACCAAGAATGACTGCAACTAATCTGTACAGATATTGTGTTCGGGGCCAACATTTTCAGAAACAAATGTCTATTGTAGCCTGCTGAGAAGGCTGCAAAAGCATTTTAATCGCTAATGTGATCCACTATGTTTGATTTATAACATTAAAACAATAATTTATCTTTCTTCTCAAGCATTATGTAAATGTCTGGCAATTGATAACATTATTTTAAGAATCAGTCCATTAGCTACAATGAATCTGCCAGTATTCTCTTTTTAATGGATGTTTAGTGTCCCTTTGCTTCCCAAAACTCTTTCCCATTTTCATGTACAAGCACCCAAAAGTTTAACATTGCTGGAGTACCGAGCAGCTCCACTGGAAGAAAAATAAACCTTTTCATCTGTTAAGAGGCTAACGGGCCAATTGTTTTCCTCCTTACGTTGTCAGGCTTAATTGTGTTCCGGGCTTATGTGGCAGTGCCAGTGAGGAAAGAGGAATTTCTCACACTTTGTGAAGCCAATTCTCTACACTGAAACGTTCTTTTGTTAGGAATGGAGAAACTGTCACCCCTGCTGCTTCACATTCCCATTGGGTGAAGACAATGTGTTTTTACAACAGCTCATTAATGACCTAATGAGTGATTTGATAGGACTCTGAAAGGAGGCTGGTCATCATTGTAGGTTCACTGTCACCAGTCCAGAGTTGGTTCATTTTGAGGAGATTGCTATGGATTAGGGCACTTGTGTTCTTTCAGAGTAAAGGGATCACTTCTTTAATTTGGATAATTCACATTAGCATACAAATGTCACAGGCTGATTCAATGGTTTTATTTAAAGTAGTGCATTACTTGATTTACTAGTACATTAACATATTATATATTTATAACCTAATTTAACTTTTGTTAAAGCTTTTAAACTGCAGCTTCCTTATCTCAATATATAGTCTTCTGGCTAACATATGCAGTATGTCCTGGACCAGAATATGTCCTCTGCAAATAGTTTCAGGAAAGTATTTATAGTATTTGGAAAAATTGGTAGTTACTACTGTTAGTATGTATTCTAAAGAATCTCCGGTTGGCAGAATCGGATTGTTAATCTTGAAATTTTGGATTTACTATTAAAATACAGTAAATTATTAAATGGAATAATTTTAGAATACAGTATATGTGTCTAAAACCATTGACAGTGATTTATTTTTTTGTTTATTAAGAAAATCTAAATACAACTACTTTAATGTTCTGTTAAAGAATAGCAATTGTATGCAAATGTAAAATGTAAAGTTGCCATTTAGATAATGGTCATTTTTTAGACTAGGCATTACGCCCGTTTCCTACTATAAAAATCCAGGGGGGGCAAACACTGGTCAGATCTAATGAGGTAAGGGGAACACGTTGAGGCAGTTATCTTGCGTTTGTGACACACGCTAGCGGGACACAGCTGGTGTTCACAGCCAGATGAAGGAAGTGTGCTGACCGCACAGGAACCAAATAGCCCAGCTCTCCACCTGCCATGTAAAGATCCCCTGCTGAGTTACACCATAGCAACATAAAAAGCTCCCCACTGATTGGCCAAGCTGTTACAAATTAGCACATTGTACATCTTCATAAATAGAGTTATTAGCATATAAAGAGGTGAGCAGAGGGCATCTAGGGGAGATCATTTGGAGCATCCCCTGCAGTGCCTCATGTCTTCTGTTGAGACCACCGAGGGCCCCGCTGGGGTTTCTGAACACTGTCAACAAGGTAGCCAGGCTTAGAATGTCAGTCATTTGTCATTTGTACCCGCGGGCTGTGGTGGGTCACTGGGGAGGTTGGAACAGTCTAGGAGAGAATGACATGGTCTATGGAGGGTAGACAGCGTCCGTTGGATCAGCTGTGAGACTCTGCCTCAGGGATCAGAAACGCCAAAGAGTGCCACATCAGCAACATCCCGATGTGGCCCACGGTGTCTGATACGTTTTTAGCGTCCCCATTGCTTCACCCTCATTATCCTCCTGCTATCGTGGTAATGATATCATTACTTCTCTTCCCTCATTCTCATCTGCCGCTCCATCCAACTGTTTTATTAGTATAATCATCATTTTTGCTCGACTCGTTCTCGGCGTATATATATGATGTATATGTTGGAGGGGCTACAGGGATAGATAGGGCAGCTGGCCTCTTATAAGCCAGTTTAGGATTACAATTTAACCACTGTAAGTCAGGGGTCAAACACAATACAGATACTCATCGGCAGTGGAATCAATTCTTATCATCAGTCTTAATGAGAGGGGACATCATTAAAAGCCAGCTTCTGTTAATGAGAAGCGCCTTCGAGGGTTCCAGCATGTCGACACTTAGCTCGATAGAGAATGGTGCTAAAGATCCATATTGATTCATCCCTACTGACACAGTCAAAGAACATCAGTGCAATCAGTGACTCCCGGCCCATCACTGTTGATTATATAGGGACCATGTGCATGCGTGATGCACCACACTCTAACTGCAACTTTAGAGGCAATCTATTGCCTCTAATGTGTTAACTAGTAACTGCAAACAAAAGCAATGAAATAAATAAATACATGATAAAGCATGCATGCCACAGTTTCACTGTTTTATTGTAGGAGAGATTCACTGCCAGTATTGTTGCATATTTTGTCAGTGATTCAAGGAAGATAATATCTATTCATGCTGGCACATACAGTAGGGTACAGAATTTTTAACAGATTGGTAATAGAGGGTAAACCTTTAATATCCATTTTTATTACCCTCTCTGTATAGATACTCAGACATGCATCTATTTTCCTTAGTTGTAAATCTTTGCCAAACAGAGGGAAGCCATTAAAGACCTACTTCCCTGAAGAGGAAACTCCCTTTCATATTGATCCTATGACCTTTCCTATCCTGCCACGATGGGCTGTACTTTTAGTCACAGAGTACAATGAGTTACACCATAGCAATCTTTAATTACAAAAATGCCAGAACATGGGAGTGAGCTATGGTGTATTTGGTGTATGTATGGTGTATGCTAGTAGTATGGTGTACTAGCCATGATGCAATTAGCTGTGTGTACATCATACTGGCACACCCTACCGTTAGCACCTGGAGCTCCCAATCACTGTAATCTGTTGATCACTTGATCAATGCCCTCTTTACCTCAGTAACCTCCTCATTTACTTCTCCAGCCATCCTTCTATAGCCTAAACGCTTCCCTCTGTTTTCACAGGGCTTTGTTTACTTCCTGCAACGGGTGCCTAGATCCTAAATGAGTTTGTAACCCAGGGCTCCGAGCAGAAAGGCTTTCAAGTGTCCCAAGTTCTGGGACATCGGCCTCTCTGGCACTCCCTCTTCATGCTCTCTACTCTTCTGTCCCTGTTATTCCCTTGGTTTCTTTTCAGTTGGGCGCCACATTGGAATACCAAAGAAAGGATGCACATTCTCTCGAGGACTATTTGGATTGGAATGTTTCTCTTGACTCTCGAACCCCTCACCAGAAGCCAATGCGTATCTGAATACAGAGCGGCCCTTTCAGTTGGACCACATCAGCTGTGAATAGACGGAGAGTAAAAATAAAGAAAATGGAGTGTAATGTCAAGTGGAGGATGTTTATGGAATGAGAGCTTTTAGGGGCCTGTGTGTACTGTAATCGTTAGTATCGTTACAATCCTGGGGAGTGAAAATGCCACGATAACTACGGACGAGTTCCTAACGTTTAAGTATACTTCTTTCAAGTGTTAAGTGCAGGGGTGTGTTAAAAGCTGCCATATGTCTCTTTAATGTCATAATCTATAATAAAATACCTCTGCAGTTACATTGTTCGGGCCAGCCATTCCCTAGCAGCTTTTCTTTTCAAATCTATACATTTTCAGGAGTACGTCTGTACATGCTTTTGTCCGGTCCGATTTTTCCCTCCCTTTTAAATGGCCTCCCTTCCCCATCCTGCCATTATGGTAGCCTCCTCCATCACCCCTGCTCACAGTGACCCCTCGAAGTGGAGAAGGAAGTTTCCAGATGGTTTAGCACTTGTCAGGATGACCTCTTGTGACCCCAGATGCTGTCCAGATGCAGGTCAATGGCAGGGTGCGGGCCTCTGTCCAAGTGACTTACGGCGAGCAGTTAAAAGCTGCTATGGAAAAGAAAGGAGGGCAAACTCAAAACTCCAGCTTGCAGAATGAGCCACACATAAGCATGAAATGGCTTAAAGATTGAGTTCCTTTCTCTTTCCTCTGAAACTGCAGCAATGTTATTTTTATGTCAGTGAAGGTGAAGTCAAGGCGTTAGTTTGGGGGTTACCAAGTCACCAAAGGTTCTGGGTTAGCTCTTAAGAAAGTATTATGTTTCAAGTTAAGGTTTCCAAGAGGCCCTATGAATCATTACACTGCCAATAACAGGTGGTGAAGAATATGTACAGTTTATTTAAGACATTGTTTTTAGCTTTGGTGGTCTCTCACACCCATGGCAAAGACTGAATGAGAATTACCTTTATGCATAATCCACAGAACATTCCAATGTCATTTAACCTATACATGGTTTTCCCATCCTTATCATCAATCTTGAAGTCAGCCATTTCAAAAGGTAAACATCACGACTAAACCTCGCAAATCAGGAGCAAATTTCCAAAACTCACTCAGTCCATTGTCCATGTTTTAGCTTCTTAGCCCTTTATTCAATGTCTATCAAAGGCTGAACATTGATCACAGAAGGAGTGAGAAGGAGTGTGGTTTGCCACTGCCAAAATATAATAGTCCTTAAAAGGCATAAAATGGCACCCATAACTCAAAATTGACCAAATACGGAGTGAGTTTTGGATATTTGCTCCTCAATTGTTCATGATTATTGTTGCTCAAAATAGCCAATTAGTGCAGTGTTTTCAGTTGTACTAATAGGCCAGAAACGCATTTGAAGTAGCCTACAGATTGGCAAAGGTTATTAAAAAGTTTTTTTGGTTGCCCAAACTGATCCAGGATTTGCAAGGCAACAATGTTAATATTCAATTGTGTTCTTTGTGTTTCTTGCCAGGAAGGTGATGGTGATACTATATATTAACAGGAACTCTTAGCTAATTTAGTGTATGCAAGCGTATTGATATTAAGCATTGTTACATTCTTGCAGTGGAGTTGGTCCCCTATGACCAGTAAAACGCTTTGAACGTCATGAAAAGTGCTGTACAGTTTAAGTATAATAATTATTGTCATGATTATTATGCTTGGCTGAATATCTGATTTCAGAATGCATGTGTCATTGAGTAGCTGACACTGACTCATTTACCCATACACAAAATCTTGTTTTTGTTCTCTAAACCTTTGCAACGTTAAGGTAACCCTTTATTGATTCTGCCAATGGGTTGACCGCAATAATGGCAACTCAACATTAAGGCAGATTCATTTTTTGAATCAAACAGTGTTGTGTTTTTCTTTCCTAATTAACCAGGGTGGTTTTAATAGTCCCACAGAGCCTAGGGACTGGACTAATAGAAATAAGGGCCCTTTAATGGACCTTGGGCAGACTATTATGCTGCCCTTCAAACTGCGCCCGGAACACCCCTCAAACCAATGCAGAGCCCATTCTTTAAACAACAGCCATAAAAGCCAATGAACCGTTGGAATATGTTTGCCATATGGCCTTTGATTGTTCTGGGCAGAAATAGAAGCTAAAAGGGAGAAAGGGGGCTAGCAGTGTGTGTACGTACGTGTGTGTACGTACGTGTTTGTGTGTGTGTGTGTGCGTGTGTGTTGTTGGGGGGGGGGGTTTAGAGGGTGGTGGTGGTCCCCTGATACTACAAGCCTAGTTGGTGAGTGGTGGCAGTGTGAACATTATCCAGACATGTATGTGCGCATGTATGTGCGTGTGTGTGTGCGTGTGTGTGTGTGTGTGTGTGTGTGTGTGTGATTTACAGGGTTGACCTGCAGCTGCAACAGTGTTCCTTGTGACAGGGGAGTGGTTTAATGTCGGCTGTGAGAACCAGGCCACTGGGAGGCTAAACAAACCCACAGTCGAGTACAATATCACTCAGATTGGTTACACACACACACACACACA
>JAODUH010034161.1:0-19192 GCA_027564835.1 Typhlichthys subterraneus
AGAGAATATGTATAATGTATAATATGTATAATATTTTTATATATTTAGGGAAAGTAAATTCAAAATTAAATTAACTTATCAAATTATGATCATGATTTATGATCATGATTTATGTTATGCCAGCAGAGAAGGCCTTGCTGGCCCTGACGGCCCACCACTGCAACATTTACTTTATTTTGTTTTACTAAATAAATATATTTAATCGTATTTGCATTACAATAAACCTGTTTTAGAAAACTAATCATATAGCTAAATGATGAAAGGTTACGTTACACCCTATCGTCACATGTATAACACATCACAATCAAATCCTCCTGGGGGAAAAGATTGCGGACCATTGCTCAACTGTTAGCATAGCCTTTCGGAGTGACCTTTCTAGCGCACTGGGCTCATTTGTCCACAAGATGTCTTGCTCTGCAGACAAAGCTGAACCAATCTGAAATCCTCAAGCCAAGAATGTCAGTGCATATTTCTGCTGCTTGCGAGCAAATTCTGAAAAATGTATATATTAACAAATTGAAAACTCAAGCAGTACTTCACCTGACATTGCTCAAACAAGTTTCCCCCTTCCTCTTCCTCCTTTTGTGATTGCTGTGTCCACTGGTACATAATTGGCAGGTTTATTGGGTACAGTACCTCCATATATGGTTTTTAACAGCATGCTAGATTACTGTGTTTCGCTTTGCACCCTGACGAAAGCTTTTAGCCATGCTACAATAAAGGTATTTTAAATCCTCGTGATTTTTCCATCATGTATTTTTTATATTTTTTCTTAAGACTGACAAACTGCACAGTGTGCAATTGTGGCAGACACCTTGTCTTGTTCATTATATAAATACTGCTTGTGTTGCTGCGCTCTTCTCAGTTCCATTTGTCTATAGGGATTACAAGCATTTTAACTTAGTGAGCACTGCAGCATTTCATCTCTTCCCGACAATGTGCCCCCACTATTGTAGAGTCTCCAGGCCTTTGTGTCTCCACTCTTAGATGGATACTGTATGCTGTCTAATGATCATGAAAAAAGCCTTATTTCCAGACCATTCCTACATTGTACTTTTTTTCCTAATCTCATCTACAAATTCCAGAATTTTTCATTTAGTGTCAAACACAATGATTTTTATTTTTCTGAATAACCACTGAAAACACATCTACAATATAAGGGTCTGTGTCCACGAACACGTTTTTAACTCTGAGAGCGGCGACAACCTCATTTTTAGCTCTCAGTGCTAAAAATGAGGTTGGTGGACACATGCCCTATAAGGTCTCGATCTTATATCACACGCCTTTCAGGTTCCAAAATGCAAGGTGCACTGCACTGGCTTTTTTATTGTTAATTTATTATTTATTTATTATTATTTATTTAACTCCAAAAATGCAAGACACTGCCAGCAACGTTTAAACGTGAGGCGCCCAGGGTGCATAAAAAGTGCGCAAAACGCCTTCAGCCAATATAAAACCTCACACCACTCACTGCATAATACGCGTCCTGTGGGATCGGTGTCCAAGACTATTAAAAACGGATCTGACGCTGGCAGCCATAAGACAGAGTCAAATGTACTCTCCTTTGGTTCGTCTACCCCTCTATCCCTTACTGTACTTTTATTTGAGGGGTAATAAGCTCTTGGAACCTTGACAGAGGTAATGCTTTTCTCCTATAATGCACAATGTCCCCAACTAGATGAGCTGTAGTTGAGGACATTGTGTTGACATGTTTTCAACAGGGATCTCATGCTTTGTTGTTCTCAAAGTCAGAAGAGTGACTCTTGTTGTTGTTTTGGCAGATTTCCATCCAGAGGTGAACAAGAGGTCGGCAACTAGCCCCACTGTCACCTCCCATCTAGTGATTGACTGTTGACTGGCAAGAGATGAGCAGTTGAGGACATTACAAGAAGGCTAGGGACACTAATACGGGGTGTTCGGGGAGGCTGCCCGCGTTGCAGCTTTGGTGGTATTGCTTGAATGTTGGGCATGCCGGGCCTCACAATGTCACAGCCAATACAGCATCCGCGGTGGCTGTCTTCCTTTGCGCATAATGTGTAGCTCTCTTGAGCACTAGTGAGTGGTTGTGGCATCTGCCTACATTAAAATGCTGTGAGCAAATGAGGCATGCCAACACAGCTGGCAGGAACCATGGCAATGTAGACTGATAGGCCATGGCAGACGATGTCTCATGGGCAAAGCATCATTTGCAATTTCCTACTGTACAACATTTCCGCCCAATCTCCATTTGTACCACAGGAACCGCCTTCTGCATTATTCCTCCCCTCGGCATAGCTGTATAATCCTTTTAAATACTCACAAAGGCAGGCAAGACATTAGGTTGTCTGAGACGAGGGAAGCCATTGTTCTTTCCCCCACAGTTTTTTATTGATCACCTATAGGAAGATTGTTGTTTGAGGAGTGTCCGAACCACAGCCATTGGTGATTTGGATTTTTTGTTGTATGAACTCAGAGGCTACATCAGAGGACATATTAATTAAAAATGTTGACTCACCTGCACCTCTTTCATTCGCAGAGTGTGCTGTCGTGCGTGGCCTTTGGCTATGGCTGTGAGAACTTTGCATTGTACGAGCAGCAAGGCATCGGTATTCAGTGGTCCAACATTGGCGTGAGTCCAGAGGAAGGAGAGCGCTACAGCTTTGTCGTTTCCATCCTCATGATGCTCTTTGACGCAGTTTTGTACTCACTGCTAACCTGGTACATTGAGAATGTCTTCCCAGGTAATTAATTTGCAAATATAGAGTCTAGACTATTTAATATCTGTTGAGGGATATAGTAGGTGTTGGATTTATTGGAAGGAAATAATAATGTTGAAATTCATAATGTGCCATTTTCACTTTCATGCAAAATAATGCAATCAAGTCCAACTAAGCGAATAAATACATGTCTGTCCCAACAAGGCTATCTTAATATTCTTCTCATCCACTCTAATTAAAATATGGAGGATGTGCCAACATTTTTAGAGGAAACATTCACAGACACTGCACACACAAAGTGCCATATTCACTCCTGCAGAGGTGTTATTCAAATGTGAATATGTTCTCTACGCTTCATCACAGGCCAATATGGGATCCCTAAGCCGTGGTACTTCCTGTTTACATCATCGTATTGGTGTGGGACAGTCTCGGCATCTGACATCAACCCCGGTTTGCTTAAGGACTCCAGCATAGAGAACGGTAAAGTCAAATGCAATTTTACATTTGCCTGCGGCATTATTTATGTATCAAGCACGCAACAGGTCATCTATGCCACTAAGGGAACAGAGACCTAATAAGATGTCTAAATTAATTGGAACGGGTTGCAAACAAACCGCTTATTTGTTGCATTGGGCGGTAATAGACTGTGGAGCCCAGAGAAAAACAAGGTTGTGCTTTAAGTCAAAGACTCATTAAAGGGATCGTTTCTAATTAGCATTCAGAGGAGTGGGGTGAGAGGCTAGTCACATTATGGAGATGAGCGGTCTTGGTTTTAGCCATTGCCAGTGTGGGTGGCACTGATTTGAATTTACACTTGATTATATCAAGAGCACATGCATGCAGAACCTGTCAACGGTAACTGATTGATTTAATGGAGCCCAGTGGAGGTAGGAAATAAATCAAGCAATATGCAGTATATGATTTAACAAAACCGTGCCCCAAATGGAATATTTAACCCCAAACATGTTTTTGCTGAACTTACATGCTTAAAGCTGCTAAGCAGTAGAGAGTTGAGAGAGCTAGTGAGAGCTAGCTAAACAAGAACGAGAGAGAGAGCAAGGTGCTTCTTCCTTTCTTCGAGCTTGTCCATCTACCACTGTGCTCCACTGACAGACCTGTTGAAACTGCGTGTGCATTCATTTGATTTGGTCTTCGTAGTACAGTGATTCAAAAAGCTCAGAAAAAGATATTTGTGCAACCAACGTGAATAATTACAATGCTGACAGCTATTCCTTATTGTCTATTTAAACCCTTAAGTGTACCTGGAGAAGCCCCCACCCAACATGAATGCAGGGGTGTCCATCCGCAATCTTGTAAAAATCTACAAAAGCGGAAAGAAGCTGGCAGTGGATGGACTGAGCATAGACTTCTTCGAGAATCAGATCACATCTTTTCTCGGTCACAATGGTGCTGGAAAAACGACCACCATGTAAGTTGAGTACCTATTTTAGGCCTTGAACAACCATGAACAACACATGAGCGCGGCAGCCCATAGCTACAACGTATTTGGCTATGAATATTATTATACTCACCTATTTGAAGGGATTTTGTGTTCGTATTGAAATGGCATTTTATAAATGATTTATAATCTAAAAGTGATAAAGCGAACAATTATTCCAAGCACTCGGATAAATGACTTTGGCTTGCTAGATTCTAAGGAGGATTTGCGTCAGAGACACGATATTAAGCCATAAGGACTTTGCTTGCACACTCCTGTAAGATTTCCCCTAAGCATTGCGACATCTTATAAAAATATAACTGTTGTTACTGCAAATAAATTGTATAGAAATGTAAGAAATGTTATTTTTCCAGAGAAATGTAGCATCATTTTTTTAATGATCCTATTTACTTATTTACAGAACTACAGAGGTCAGGCACCATATTAGGGTAGCATTATGTGAAGCCACTGTTGCTGTAAATATACTGGTTTGTGATTGCAGTGTAATAGAAACACAAACTGTAAAAAATTATCATATGTCAAATTTAGATGATAGACGGCCCCCAAACCATCACGGGCTGCACCCCCTGCACCCCTATAGCTATGCGCACAAATGTGAATTTTTACTGCAGTGAGTTGACTATTATGTGTTGATAGTGGAACTTATCTAATTGCCTTTGGAAAAATATAGTGGAGGCTTAGAAGAGTTTTCTACACAGGTCTAGGAGGAATGAGTAACAGGGTAACCGATGTGAGACTAAGGGCTGCAGTGAACACTTCCCCTCAGAAAACAACCGTTAACAGAACAGACCCGTGGAACAGAAGAGGACACAGGGAAGGATAGGACATATTGTATCTCTGAACTTAATGGAAGTGTTCAGTTTTGTATTTGGAAAAAATACATCTCTGTGCTCCACTATCTTTGTCAGAAGTTACAAGAAAATAACACTGAGGCAGCCTGTCCCTCACCTGCCATAGTAAGCCTGTTGTGCTATACCGTATTCAGCACCATGGTCTATTGACTACATGTGTATTGTATTCATAACAGTAGTCGTACTGTACTTTTTAAAACGTCATATACCTTTGCAGACAGCGCTCAAGTTATACAACATATTCTATTTGTAGTATTCATGGGAGGATATTCAGTTAGAGTTAGTTTAGAGGCTGGCATCACATCTAGCCGTCTAAATGAAAAAGGGAGTCCAACTAATGGATCATTATTTCTACCCAGCTGCTTCCACACGTCACAGACATTCTGCCCCGGTGCCTTCTGATTATACAATAACAGGGTATAAATACGCACATCTTGTGAATCCTGTTGAGTTGGTGCTTCATTGTCTTCTTCCCTGTTCTTTTTCTATAGGTCAATTCTAACAGGACTCTTTCCGCCCACATCAGGAACCGCACTCATAAACGGATATGACATCCACACTGACATGGACAACATTCGCAAGTTCTTGGGAATGTGTCCACAACACAATGTCCTGTTTAACGAGTGAGTGTGTTTAACACAGTCTGTTAAGATATAACCCGTCCTTAAGTTCATAGAAGTTCACAATGTTCTGCGCTATCTTGTTAAATGCGGTCTTAGCATTGCCATGGAAACAGCTGTAATTAAAAAAATAAAAATGATATTGCACTGTAACGCTGCACATAGCCTGTCTTTTTGCATACCGAGGTCATGCCGTCTCTCCTAAATCTCAAATCAATACACCATTATACCATCCTGTTCAGCCATAGTAATGAAATGCATTCTCTCCATCCAATTTTGTTACAGAATAACATTTATTGCTATCTCTTATTCAGGCCTTGATACCACCTTAAAAATCCCTTCATTTTCTCTCCACAAACTGATTAAGTGCAAGTGCACACAAGTGTTGCATGCGTAATTATGACGGAGCACCCGCAAATTACGTTCATTAATATTCACCCCAGATAGAGTCAAATTGCCTATGTTAAGATGGCCTGAAAATATTCATGTTCCCGACAAGGTAGGCAACATGTGCTATTTTTCCCACTGTCTCTCTCTACACCGTTAGATAGGATTATTTTAGTACTCACTGAAGTGCCAGGAGATGGATGGAATAACATCAACATTATTTATTGTTATGTCTTTGTAAATATGTATTTGTATTATGCATTGGATTGCACGGTTAGATGGGTATATCTGTATTTTCACCTGAACAAAAGATTTTTTAATTATTTATTTATTTTATGTATTATGTATGTATATATTTGAATATACGTTTCATGTTGACAGGCTAACAGTGGAGGAGCACATCTACTTCTATGCAAGGCTGAAAGGATGTAGCAAGGATGAGGTGAACATTGAAATGGACCAGCTGATAAAAGACGTTGGTCTGCCTCACAAACGGAAAGAGCTTGCCAAGAACCTGTCAGGTGTGTGTGTGTGTGTGTGTGTATGGTGGGGGAAGGTTCATTGTCCTGTATTGATTCCCATGATATGTATCATGGGAATGACTGATTAAAATGTCCTGTGGAAGTAAATTTCACGCATGTTAGACAGCTTGGTGTGTGTGTGTGTGCGTGTGTGTGTGTGTGTGTGTGTAGACCTGTGGGAAGGGATATAATCTGCAGATTATAATTGTATTAGACATGTAGTCGATGTCGTGCCAGGCCGTTTATTTATTTTTCCTTCTAGACACACCCTTCTTGCACTGTACCTGGGTGTCACATGGTCTAATTCATTGTCTGGGGAAGCGCAGGCTAGTCCTGCTTTATAAAATGTTCCTAGTCATGGACTGCTTTGTGAGCGAAACCCCTGAAATATGACTTTCAAGGCTGATCCGCGCTGACATTTCCACTACATTAGCGCTACGTCAGACGCATGCTAAACAGCTCTCTGCCAGACTGGAGACTGGGGCCAGGTGTACGGGAGCCGCAGCGTGGCACATCCAGCGCCCACTCATCCATCATTTCACGCCATGCGAAGAGCAATAAATACACGCGGGAGCGAGTCTCTTGACACATCCCATGTACATACAGTTTCACGATTGCCGCCATATTGAAGTTTTCTTGTTGATGGTGACAAACTTGCTGTTTGGGCCAGGGTATGTTCATGTGTAATGTAAACATGATAATGAGCAGGAAAATGTGTTATCTCTGTGCTGCCCCCTCTGGCCAGTAAATAGACTCCACCTCTTTCAAGTTGGATAATAAACTCAAATATAAGATTGGTATTAGTCACAGTATTAAACAGCATCTGTTATTGATGTATAGTTTATAAATTAGATAATAACTTTCATTTTGAACAAATATTCATAGGGACTCGGGGGTCCTTTTTTCAGTGATTCCGTCCAATTGTATTGTTAATTTGAACGGTTTGCAGCGGATTCGTACAATTTCATACGCTTCATATGTGGCCCTCCAGTTCACTGTTACGCTCAACGTCTGTGTGCAAACGTAGAGAAAAATAGACCTATATAGCCAGCAGAATAAAAATACATATTCGTAACTGATAATTAGAAGCATGGTACAATAATTTACATCATAATCGATTTGGTTATTATAAATCCTTATTGTTAAAACAATAAATAGTATACTGAACCCCGGCTAAATTAAAATGGACATAAACTGATCGTTCCTTGTTAACGCTAGTGGAGGGTAACAGGGGCGAAATGACTCTTAAGATGTGTTCATTTTACTGACTCTAATAGATCTGAGTCAGTAAAATATTCCCATCAGTGATGGGAATCACCTGTCACCCAGTGAGCTACAGTATTCCAACATATCCTGATGTAAGCAGCACACAGACAGGCAGCTAAAACAACCATGCATGGCCTGAAACATAGAAAATATACCCCAAAACAGTTCACTGCAGAAATACTGTTGTGGCGTCAGATTGATGGTAGTTACTTTGGAATTAATGTAATGATATACTCAAAATACCCATTAATGCCCACAGAGAGAAATAATGGCCAATACTATGGTGAAATCCGTGGACCTTCCCATTTGCCTGCATGGAACACTTTGTCGTTATAGTCTGTCCTAAGCCCTAAAGTCGTAACCTGGCTCCCTCTGACTATTGCTCTCACAGCCACCCTGCTGGCGGCCAATCAGGGTGGGTAAGTGAGATTACTTTGAAGAGCTAGATGAGGTGATCAAAACAGTTAGAGCAATGCCTATTGGTTAAAGGCTGTCCAGGAGTTTCAAAATCATTCAGAGGGGGTCTAGGCCCAATAGTAGGAAACAAATGATAGCACTTTAACAGTTCAGACCTTAGTAACAACTTTAATTGTAGGTGTATTTAATCCAGGCTAGAAAAGTTTTCCCCCCATTCCAAAAATCGAATGCAGACCATTGGATCCTCTGTCTGTAAGTCTATCTGTTCAATTTTTCAAATGTCTTTCAGGGGGGATGCAAAGGAAACTCTCAGTGGCCATTGCCTTTGTCGGTGACTCCAAAATCGTCATCCTGGATGAACCCACAGCAGGAGTCGATCCGTACGCTCGCAGGGGTATCTGGGAGCTTCTACTGAAGTACAAACAAGGTGAGGGATCTGTGGTAAGGGCGCCACTGAAGGCTTTCAAGACACCCAAGCTTTATGATATTGAAAACATTTTTCCTCAAAAAATGTTTGTTGTAGTTTGGATATGCACCCAAGTAGGCCCAGATACAGTAAGGGTAACGTGTTACCTGACTGAAGAGTGAAAATTAATTTGAACTATAATGTGCTTTAAAAGGTGATTAACCATCCAGCTCAAAGAAAAGGTTTGTCTTTGTGAGTGTCAAAAAGGGTGGTAAGTAATTTCCATAATATGCCCTGGAAATGATAAAAGTGATTCCGCCAAGCTCCAATTGACACTGCTTTTTAAAACCCTCTGTTAATTGTCTAGTGTTAGGTTACATAACGTGTGGGTCCTGTATACTTTGCTGGTGCCACTGGTTTTAAGCAAGAAGCAGACATTATAATAACACATCCCACTAGTTGTCTAAATGTTTAATGTGCACTGAGTGACATATTGCTCTCAGAGTGTCATTAGCTATGCTCTCTCTAATCTACTCCTTTCATTGTGATTAGGAGCTGGACATAACTTTGCTATTATTAATATTATTATTATGTTTTGTAGCTTTCCACATTTATTTTGCAGCACAGCACGTTTAGGTTTTTCCATTAGGCACAAATGACCACAAGGAGCATACATTGTATTGAAAGCACATGGCTGTTGTTGGGCTTCAGACTAAGGTTTGTTTTGGTAATTAGTCGTTTTGGTTTTGCCGGAAGATTCGTTTCTCTCCAGACGGAGTACTCAGATGAAGTGGGCTCAGTCTGGCTTAAACTCTGCCTTTGCTTTGTGGTGATTTTAGCTTTTAAGCGAAGGTCGCATTAATATGCAGCTATGAACTCCAGAGGTTTGTTTACACAGTGAAATGTAAAAAGGGTTCCGTTTGTCATAGCAAAACGTGGCTTTTTACATCTCCTTCCAAATAGTAAGCATTTATATTGCATAGCACATTACACTTATTCCTCATGAATGTAAAATTTTCATTATTTTTTTAATTGGAGCCTAATAAGTATCAACGGACAGATTACTTAAGATTGCATTTATTTTGATTAGTTTTTGTATGGCCCTTAAGGCTTATAAACATTACCTTTGTCATAGATTATAGTTTTTAACTATCTGATGCCTTTTTATTTGCCCTTCTTTTTTAATTAGCTTATGTTCATTCAATGAATTTACTACATATATGCAAATTGATAGGAAAAACTGGAAAATAAAAAAACAAAAAAACAATAACAACAAAAATACTATACAGTGTACAGTTAGGGCTGTCACAGTCAAATAATTTTCCATGCGAGGATTTACAGTAGGTTGGTTCAATAGCGCGGTATGCAGTATTATTGCCATCTTTTTTTTTGTTTTGAGTGGTCAAGTGTGTGGAATAGAGCTTCCGAAATAGTGTAGTTCTGGGGCATAAACACAATTTCTAGGCAAAGTGATCTCAGTCCGTAATGTGACAATGTGTAACGGCATTTTGGCGTCAGGTGGAAAATATGACAAAATAATTATAAGCATATTAAATCGTGCAAAATCAAAAGCCTATGATGCGCCAAGCCACATATCTGGGTAACACAGTGGGCCAGTGTAAAGCACTGTGGCCTCACAGCAAGAAGGTTCCGGGTTCGAACCCTAGTCGTCCCGACCTTTCTGTGTGGAGCATGCTCTTCCCCTGTCTGCGTGGGTTTCCTCTGGATGCTCCGGTTTTCCCCACTTAAAAAAATATATGTCAGGTAGTTCACTCTCCAGTCAGTGCTGTTTGACCAGTGACACTGGATTCCATCTGGAGTTGTTCCCCAGGAGCTGCACAGTGAATGCCCACTGCTGCCTTGAGGGATCATTTAAATGCAGAGAATAAATGTTGCTACATGTATATGCATGTGACAATAAAAAGCACCTTTACCTTGACTTGAAAAAGTGATGGCACAAGTTATTGGGCTGTTTTCGGTTTAACAACCCAAAACGTTGGGGTACAACTATTCAATTTTCTTTTCCATCAGAAATAGACATGTCCCAAAATAATTAGTGTGTGTGCACTGCCAATACATCCATGGTGCGCTGCATCATGCATTCTGCCCAGACAAAAGGGATTTTGACAAAACTGTAGTGAAGTGCAGTAAAGCATATATGTCAGGGTGTCGTAAATACATATAGTACATTCCCAAAGGCTACAACCGGGCTGGGGAAACCGTGTGCTTCAATAGCGCACATGCCCTAGAATCTAGATATGAGGTTTCATCTAGGGCCTAGATGAAACCTTATATTTGATGGGTAGACTCGTGAATTTCTTTTTTTTAACATTGCGGTAATGGTTGGGTTAGCAACACTGCAGTATTGCAATATTGCAGTTATCGCGGTCCTGTACAATATACTGTATATCCTGCTCCTACCCAATGTTCCCTTGGAGATCAGGTTCTATCTTCATAATATTTAATAGTTAGATACATTTAGATAGCTAATTTGTAACCCATGTCCTTTGTTCAAGTACCAAAGCATAAGCATAGTGTATATGCTGTGGCCTAGCAGTGTTAAAAGTTATTTTTGTTATTTATTGAAACTCAATATCACTGAGGTTATTAAACACAGTGAATAACAAATGAATTCCTGATGAATTCCTGTAGTGGTCTAAGTTATTGACTTGTTTAAGTCAGGGAAAAAGTTCTTTAAAAACAAAACCTGTACAGAGAAATAATTAGTATCCATTACCTGAAGCAGCTGTGTTCACTAACCATATTGAAGGATAAAGTTAATGTGTTACCTTTATTATATAATATCAAGCTTTTATTCTGTAATTTTTATGGTACAAAGGTATATATTACACACTACATCCTGAGATACAATATTGTTGACAATGCTCTGAAACATATTAGGACACGTAAATACATCATAAGCTCTTGACTCAGTCAATTCAAACAAACTTCTGTAAGATAATGATAAAAACATCACAAACTTTGCTGAAAACGATTTCATTCAGTAACATGTTTATCTTGTTCTGAGAATTTTGTGGGTGTTGACTGTCTACCTCAATGTTATTGATCTGCATTCATTGTCTCCACAAGCAGTCATCACAGTGTGAACCAATAATTCAACATACTAGTGGGCCTGCTTGTTGGACATACAGTATCCATCTCACCTTGCAAACCACTGTAAAATCCATATCTACTACTTACAGCAAAGTGAGTGAAAGAAAACACATTTCCACTCTGATTTTACTGCACACGTGTGTGCAACTCAACTCAACACTAACTGCAATGCCCCACTCTTCTACGTGTAATAAATAAGAATGCTTTGGTGGGCCGTCCACGTGCGTTTTATTGTTGTTGTTTAGTATGTTTTCCCCCCCTCTCTCTCCACCCCTGTAAACCTAAACAAATGTCTAAGTTTGAGCAAAGTGAACAAATTGAGCTGGCTCAGTTGAATGAAACCTCTAATGATCCACCACCCCCATATATTTACTGAGGCAGGACCTGCATGAGCATTGACACAACCCAGGCAATTTGTTGGGGTTTGACTGTACAGTATGAGGATTCAAACATGCTTGGCACAGCATAAGCAGTGGAGTAACTGGAAGGGATGGATTTATCAGCTCAGTGGGTGACAGGGTACGATGGGAGGACAGAGCAGACGTTTTTTTGGCCGAGCAACTCTGAAATAAGCTTCCGTTAATGACCTCCCCGCGCACACTGTGCACGGATAATATGGCCTGTGAAGGTCCTAATGCCTGCCATGTTCACGGATCACGTGGCCTTCTGTAATGAAGATGCTCTGATCGGGGGAAGACTGAATGACACATTCATACCGGGCAGTCGTTGTGCATCAGACAACAGAATGTTTGATAAGGAACACCTGGCAGATAAACCAGATGTGTTCCTGGCATTTATTTTGGATGGGGAAAACAGCACTGCAAAAATCAACTGCAGAAAAACATAATCAAAGCCACTCAGCAGGGAACCCTCCTTAAATTGTCAGAAATTACATGTTGGCATTGCAAAAATAATGTTTTTGTTTGAGTGTCCCTATGCCCGAGAGTTGAGTGTCTTGCATTAATCTATACTCCTCCCCTTACAGCTCTCATACATTTTACACTGTTCTCTACAGCCAACCTCTATTATGGTTTCTGTGATGGTGCTTATTATTTATTCAATTGAGGGGCATACTTTAATGTCACAAATGAGACAAAAGAATGTCTTCAAACAAGCCAGGATCTTATATTTCACTCTTACATGAGGAACGTTGTTGTTATTAAAGTTCTAATTTCCATTGGGTGTTTCGCCAGATTATACATTGGAGCACTTCATGGTTTATACATGGCGCTGCATTGTACATCGCAGAAATTACTTTAAAGCCGTGGACATATTATTCATAGTCAAAGACCTACAAACGCACCGTTGCAGTTTTTACCCTATCTGTGTGGAGCGGCGCCATTTGTCCTCCCTTCATATCCTTGGGGAGGCTGACAGATGTAGCAGAAAAACCTGTTGGTCATAGTTTCTTAGCCCCTACACCCCATGGTCCCCAGCCCACATAATATGTTGCTTGTCATTGTGAGCAGGGCGAGAGCAGATAATGCCTCTCTTGGACATACTTTACTCTGCAGTCATACACACTGCAAGCAATATGTCTTTATTTCACAGGGCAGCACAAGCATCTTATTCATTCTAAATTCGTTTTTGTTTTTTTTGCCCTAAAGGAGGAAAGGTCACATAAGCTATTGCGCTGTCTGTGAAGGTGGGAGCTGTGGTTATGTTGTAGAAGAATACTTCAACAGGTGTCTTCGTGTATTAGTGAATTTGGGACAACATTGCTAAGCACTAGGCTACCCTCTTGCCTAAGACGTATACAGAGACGTGACCGCGCTATGACTTCATTGAACTCACTTCCTGAATGCTATAGATTGTGTTAATTAGTGTGTGCTAGCATGAAGCCAAAGCCTTTGCGGGCAACCTAGCAATGCACGCAATCCATTCTTCTCAATGAAATGTGTATGGAAGAAATGAAACAGAATGGGGTCTCAGTTGAAAAGGATGCCAATGGCGGTTTAATTTGTCCAGTGTTAACACCCACACATGCGTAGTATGTGGTCTTTTCATGTTGCCATGAGGACAAGCATGAGTGGATAAACTGAGAGAATGAAGTAATAGGCAAATAGCATGCAGTGACAATTTTCAGTTGCGTCACATTTCCTTGTCAAACCTTGATTTCCTTTCGTATATCTTTATTTTATATTATTCTGTGATTTTCATTGTTACATTTTGTTTTAATTAGCTTGAAGGTGTTTGTATCTTGCCAACATTTCGCACAGCGACATCATTCATTTGATTTAGTAGTTCTGATAAAACAATAAGCAATAATAGCACAACTGGGCAGACAGTGACCATTTAATACAATTTAGCCCTGCCCCCATCCTTAATTTCTCTCTCGTTCCTGACCTCCCTAGGTCGCACCATCATCCTGTCCACTCACCACATGGACGAGGCGGACATTTTAGGCGACCGCATCGCCATCATCTCACAAGGCAAGATGTGCTGCTGTGGTTCCTCGCTCTTCCTGAAGAAGTGCTTTGGCAGCGGTTACTACCTGACTCTGGTCAAGGCCAGCAGTGAGAAGATGTCCAGCCAGCGTAGTGGCCTTGCAAAGAACCCACCAGTGGAGGTCAGATATGTGCTGCTTATAGTTTCAGTAGCTAGATACTTTATTGTATCCATGAGACATTTGTTTTGGGTTCTTTAATGCCCAGATACAGCAATACGTGGCCATCATACTAGATATTTCTAAATTAATTAAATAAATAAATAGAAGATACTCAAAAGACATAGTAAACGGAGCATACACACACCTAAAGTATCAATCAGAAATAAATGTATCCTGCCCCAACAACAAAATAATTATACTGTTCCCATGTGGAACTACAATCCAAGCACTAACCAGGCCCAACCCGGTGACTGTGACCAATTAGGGTCAATGTATTCAAAGAGTACAATTCCAACTGTAATTGTGTAGGTAGGGGTTGGGTATCTTGCTTACAGGAAGGTAGGGCATGTCAGGGTTTGAACCCACAACCTTTCCTTTGAAAGTCAGCCCTAATCTCCTGCTCCCCGTTTTAACTCTGGTTTTGATGTGTTATGCCTTTACACCCTTTAACCATACATAGTATAATACTAGAGTAAAATCCATTGAATAATTTAGCTACATATTAACTTTTTATGAATATATATATAATTCTGTTTG
This sequence comes from Typhlichthys subterraneus, assembly GCA_027564835.1. Taxonomy (NCBI): domain Eukaryota; kingdom Metazoa; phylum Chordata; class Actinopteri; order Percopsiformes; family Amblyopsidae; genus Typhlichthys; species Typhlichthys subterraneus. The sequence goes on from JAODUH010034161.1 coordinate 14,883, forward strand.
ACCTTGTTTATCAAAGGCCGGACTTCAGTTGAGGGTCACCCTGACACAGCAGAGGGCTACCTCTACTCTATTATTGAGCATGGCTCACTCCAACTTCCCCACTGCCCTCCCCCATAATGATCTGTGTTTAGTCTCCCCCAGCATGAAAACTGTCAGACGCCTACGTGCTGGATGATACTAATTGTCGCCTGGGAGAGGGGAGATTCTCCATCTTGCTCGCCAATGGTGCCTCACACACTTAGTTTTAATCAATAAGAGCAAATTAACAAGTTGCACTGTTGCCAGCGGGCCAGAGCAATTACCATTAGTCTACAGGCTCTTTGTGGTGAGCCCAGTCGTTTGTTTGAAATAAATAAATAAATAAATAAATAAACAAACAAACAGACACGTTTGCGGGCTCGGTAGAAACCATGGCTTGGTAATTAAGCGGCCCAATATTGTAGGTGGGATAAATGCTTAAAAAGCCCAAGAGTAATTTCTCTTTAAGGGAATTCAAGGCTCAACACAGAATGGGGAAATATAGCAGAGACAGAGATGAATGAAACAGGCCCTGAGGGGGTTAGTGGATGTAATTTTACTATTCTTTAATATGCCCTGACCTATTGTCGGAGTAAACCTCAACCCTGCATTGTGTGTGAACAATATAGTCTTTGCTACTTGCTACATATTTGAGAGACTGCGCTGGTTTCACTTGGCACAGCTACAGATACTGCATCTGTTGGCGTAGCAAATAAATTATAACGCAAGGGCGGCAAGAGTTATTTCATTTGTAACAGAGAGAATGCTAATGAGGCACTGATAATCCTTCTAAGTGATACAGCACAATGCCTTTCTAACAAAGTTTGTGATTAACAGCAGACAGACTATTCCCAGCGGAGTAGAAGCCCGGACGATGGTATCTGCAGTCAAAACTGGAGCAACGCTGACCTCTCAGGTACACCTGTGATAATGTCAAGTAGTGCATGATGCATCTGCCTCTGGGATGCTGCTTATAGTGTAGCTCAACACCTCGATTCTCTGATCAGCTCTACATAACTGTGTGCTTTTGCGGGTCAGGTTTTTGATACAGTCAAACTGTCACTTTGTCACAGGCTGACAGACATCAACTGATGTTGTATGCAATCCAATTATCAACCAATTATCCATCCAATCAAATTGTGTCTCACTAATTGGGGAAAATGTGATGGGCTAAATGACTGCTGTCTACGAAGGGTTAAAAGAATGCAGGTTTTCATTACAAATAAATACAATGCCAGCTGACTCCACTTATTAGTTCATCCATCTCCAGTGAGAGGTGTTGCTAATCAGTCTAATTACTCAGAGTAGCGATTGGTTGGATCACTCAAACTCTGATGGATGTAAAAGTACAAGATGAGATCCTAGTCTAAGTGCTACATTACAAGCATGCTACACTGTTTGACAAATTAAAGTCCCAATGAAACTGCTTGCTGTTGACATATTTCCTTTAAAAATAAGTTAGTACGGGATGTTTCATGGGTATTTACTTGTTCCTACAATAGCCAATAGCATTGTGGTAGATTATATATGCACACCCGCCGGATGTGAAGATGTATAGCTAATTTAATTGAATGTCAAAATGCATATAGACCCCCAATTACAGTTAACAGCAGTACTTCCCACCCAAAGATGGTATGCAGTGTAAAGAGGTCTAATGAGCCATGTTAAATCATAACCTTGTTTGCAGCAAATGCAGGCATCAGTAAGCCCACTGTTGCACTCATGTCTAGCATAGCATTACAAAAACAGCATGCTACAGATGTAAAGAACCTGCCATTTTTTTAAATAAATAAATAGTTCAGAATTGTTTAGATACCACTGACAGTGGATTCCCGTGCTTCACACACCACCTATACACATATTTCCACAAATATGTAGTGAGCCATTTACCTCTTCATAAAGTGTGGGGCGGCTTTGCTTGTATAGGCTGCTGTGATTACACATGAGGGGCAGCGGATCGATACCAGAGGCGGTCTGCCCCTCAACATTGTTCTGATTGATTCCTACTGATGTCAGGACTGAAAATGGATGAGGCAGGAGAATTATGTCCACTGATCTATTGCACTGTGTTCAAAGGTCACGCAAATGTGGAGATTATAATATGTTATACAGCAGTTTTCTTTATTTGAATGTCTACTAAACTCGTCCAGAACTGGTATAGCTCAATTTATGTGTAACTGTACATTAAAGGGGCGATCTGAGATTATTTTGTTTTCGTAAGAAAATTTTTTGTTTCAAACATGAAAACACGAGAATCTTGTCTGGTGTAACCAGACTGAAAATTCACTTTGTGAATATGGTTTGGACACTGAGAAGCGTTTGCCATGTTTGCATTTTACTGGGCGTATAGACCTCATCATTTTGAAACTATTGGACAGCCTTTAACCAATTGTCATTGCTACAACTGTTTCATTTAGCTCTCACACGAATTTGAAACACACTCTTCAACATCATCACATGTACCCACCCTAGGGCTGGACAATAATTCAATATTCAATTCAATATATATCGCGGAATAAATGTTTTTAATAATGGTGATATGATTTTTTTTTTATTATTTCCGGTATTTCGATATACTATACTATACATTACACATAGTATTTGTCACTGAATGACGGGCGCAAATGTAACAGAAAGGCTTAATATTACGTATTATGACATCTTCCTTCGCTAACAGTCAGTCACATCTTCTGTGGAACTGCTAGCTAACTAGCTGCTTCTAATTAATGGGATCCTTCACAGCGCCAGTCACCAGAATCGCTAATGACACCTACTGGTGGACATAAATATAGCCTACATTAATTAAAGGTAAATATTGTATTAACAAAAAGCCACAGTTAAGTGATTCTTTCATTTATTTTGACTGTGATTTCACATTTCTTGTTTGTAAGAAGGCTAAAAGGTGAACATGTATTTGTAATTTGTTTTATTTCTAAAATAAGTACTCCGTTGTGGGTGTTCTTAGCAGTTTTTCTGAGCCTTATATTGTTCATACCGATATTGGAATTATATCGTATCGACAGAAATTAAGAAATATATTGTGATATAAATCTGGGCCATATTGTCCAGCTCCAACCCACCCACATGGTCGCTGATTGGTCCACCATCCAGGGTGAATGTGTGAATGCTAAAGCAAACATTGTTGCAAGAATATAATCTCAGCAAAAATGTATCTAAGAGCAATAGTCGGGTGGAGCCAGGCTAGCGATCAATCCATCACTCATCTGAAAACAATTGAATACCTCCCTAACCTGAAATCAAGGTTGCACAGTGTTCAAACATTATCATTTTGTAGTAGCAAATCAGAGCAAACTTTGTGTTTTGGGGGTATTGCAGTGTATATATACAGTGGAAGTGGAACAAAATGTCAGTTTGTCCCTTTATAAACTGCAGCCTTGATTGTTTAAGATCTCCAACAACCTCATGTAAGATTTATTAAACATAAAACAAAGCTGGAAGACAAGGGTTGTTGTGAGTGTTAGGAGTTATGAGCCCCGAGAAAATGTGTTAGTAGTCATTACTTTTATCTAGAAATGTCTTTGCTTATTTGAAATAGGTTGTGGCAATGCTCAGTTACTGTATATGAACAATAAAAGGAAGAGATTTTGGAATACAAGCTATTTTCATGAAGATAAGCTTTATTATTTTCCTAGAAGTGGAATTAAAAAATTACACAACATTCTGATTAAATTCCATTATCTTCAAATACCTAAGTATAAAATACATTTTGTGGAAACTGATAATAAATAAATAAAAATATAAAAAAATGACATGTATATATATATATTGTGTTCTTCAACACAGAACAGTGTGTTGATGAGGTGCTCGGTTGACACAAAACCATTTTGACAGCCCTGCACTTCTCCGTGAACGTAGGTGTCATCATGTCAGTTACTCTGTGGGGTCTGGTGTGGTCACTTTGCCTCCACTCTCCACCCAGGCGTGGCGGCGGTGGGTGAGGTTGTGCGACGCCACGTTCCCGAGGCGGTGTTCCTGGAGAGCATCGGCCAGGAGATCACCTACATCCTGCCGTATGGCGGGGCCAGAGATGGATCCTTCGCCCTGCTCTTCAAGGAGCTGGACCTGGAGATGGCTAACCTGGGCCTCACCACCTACGGCATATCTGACACCACACTGGAGGAGGTAGGCCTCATCACCTTCCAGTTAGTTATTATACATATTGCAGTAGTAATCATTTCATATTGTTTTTATTACATTGTTTTTATTACATTGTTTTTATTACACACCTACCTTTGCTGTCACAAATGTACCCATTTATTTTGCCGTGTTAT
>JAODUH010034182.1:0-21908 GCA_027564835.1 Typhlichthys subterraneus
GTGTGTTGGAGCAGGGAGACATCTAAAACATGCAGGGCGGTAGCTCTCCAGGACCAGGGTTGGGCACCCCTGGTCTAACTCTACAATTCAATACTACATAGTTAACAGTGTTTTCACGTGTTTATAAGGAATGGATTCCTAACATAAAGCTAGCCACACACTACAGGGTTTTCAAATTTTAACCGATTTTAAAAACGTTGGGTACCAAAAACATAACAGATTTGAACGATTGGTTACATTTTAATCCTACATAACCACACACTAAACGATTCAGTCGTTGAAGGACAACACACTTGGCGATCATCCCAAATGATTTCAGAGTGGCCATTCTAGAGACTTGGGATCTCACAGAAACTCCTGTGTCAAATGTGAGCAAACCAAACTGGGAGGTGGATTGTCAATCATGCAGTCAACACACAGATTGCCGTTGCCGTAGTAGCACTTGAGTGTGCAACATATCATGCACAGAGAAACAAAACTCTGGACGAAGTCAACTCGTGGCTGAGAAAACAGAAAAATCTTGATTTGTTTAATTTTTCAGCACTATCTGGAAGGTAGGCTACAGCCACAGAAGCCATGTACCCTACGTGGTTGCTAGTATCTATGGCGATGTTGTTGTGACTTCCAGTCAGCTCACGTCTCATTGGTTATTGCGATAATGCTGGCTTTCCAATCGCTCTACCCTTCACACTACAGGATTTCAAGTTGTAAATATATAACAGGTTTGAAATTTACGATTCAAATTTTGGGAGCCTCCGAGCAGTCGGCAACGATAATATTAGGTCTGTCAACACCCCACATTACAGGATAATTTGGGCAGATGATCGGTTCCGGCCGGCCTCGTCCCTCGCGGTTGTTGGGAGGGGCAAATCGGACCAACAATAGGGCTAAAAATCCTGTAATGTGGGGCCAGCTTACATCTCTGTATTTGCTTTACACAATCTTTAAAGTATTGCAATCAACCTTTGTGATAAATATAAAAAAATATATATTTCTATTAGCTTACATCTGAGAACTTGTCAAAACTTGACAAGTCTTCATCCGTGTCATCCTCCCAGTCTTTCCAGTTATTGAAGTCCACACTGAGCCAGTTGAACTTGAGGATATTTTGTAAATGGTAAATAGTTAGAGAGCATATTTGTATTATTCTTGTCACTTTAGGCATGCACAAGTCTATTGAAAGCAGGTAAAAATGCATATCACAAACACAAAATATTACATAAACATTATTGTCATTATGTTGCTCAGTTTATCATTTTGCCAAGGTTCACATTGTGTTTGATTCATAGTTATGTGCTACGAACTAGTTTAAGGTCAATAGAAATATTTGCTTTAGACACATCACGAAGCATTCCCGAAGCAGACTTCCGTACCTTCGCCTTATCTTTGGTTAAGCGTGTCCATGACTTCCCAGGCTCTGCTTTTCGTAAACAGCACAGCACAGACCTATCAGTGCGTCTGTACTTTGATCCCTGTGTCAAAAAAACAAAACGCACATCAAATTAATGTAAAACTGCATTAAAACATCAAGCATCAGCATTGATAAAGCTAGATAAAAACTTACTTTGGAGTCAATCTCTGCAAAAAGGTCAAGTTCATTTTGGTGTTTGATATTGTCTGTCCCACTTACACAACTGTAAGGCACAAGGTAAGAACGATTTAAAACGTACAGAAAAACAATATCAATGTATGTACCCTCTCCATTTCTAAACATTTGCAAATACATTATAGATTTTTCCTACCAGTCTTACCTGAAATGTATTTTTTGCTTGTCAAATTGTACTTTCACATCTTTGCTGTCCTCCACGCAGAACTCGATGTAGACAGCGTCCCGTCTGTCATACCATTTGGCAGTAGCAGGCTGCCTAGTATAAGGAAATAACAAGATGTGGGAAAAGAAGTCTACAGTCCATTTACAAATGTGGAAGTTACGACACAATGTCTTATGTGCCGAAAAACATATTTTATACTATATATTCAAGGATGCCTATGTAAACAGCAACCTTCTCCTAACTATCTTAAGGTTCAGTATGTAGGATTGAGTGGCATCTAGTGGTGAGGTTGCAGATTGCAATAAACTCAACATCCCTCATAGCCACGATTAGCATCTAAAAAGTAGATACTAATAACTATTGGAATAGATACAGAATAGATACTAGTAAATATTGGAATAGATACTACTATCTAAAAAATAGATACTATTTGGAATAGATACTACATACTAGTCACTATTGGAATAGTTACTAGTCAGAATTGAGCAAATAGTAGATATCTGAACATCAGAGGCCCATAGAATTAAAATGCATAAAGCAATTTGTTCCTAATATCTAAAAAATAGATACTAGTAACTATTGGAATAGGCGTACATACTAGTAACTTTTGGAATACCAGTATCTAAGAATAAATACCAGTAACTACTGCAAAAGATACTAGAAACTATTGGAAAATATACTAGTATAATGAATGAATAGATACTAGTAAGTGCTTGCCATAGTTAATAAGCTTAGGAAACTACTCGTTGTTACAGGCAATTATAATTCCTAATATAAAATGTTTGCTATATAAATCCTACATATTGTTAATTTATGCAAATTAATAACCAATGTGCATAAACAAGTTTTAGAATTGTTATTAGTAACAAGACATTAAAAACTGAAATACTAAATTTGTTATGTCTACAGCACATTTCTGCAATCCCTTGATCATGGCATTATAGTAATTATAGTAAAACCTTACTTGCCACATGGTGTCGGTAGGCTGAATAAATAATAATAGGTAGATGCATGGCGTTTTTGGAATATGTTTCAACGTACTGTATAAGCGCACGGTATACCACAAACTCACATTCATGCATAAATAATAATGACTACACGCTTTCAGTTATCCTCTCTACGGTCTGTCCAGCGATGCTATAATGGTAGCTAAGGCCTCGTACAAACCACTCCTCTGTTCTCGCATTAGCTTTATAGATTTTGTGTGCACGTATGTCAATTAAAAAGAAAAATACACCACACAGGTTTGAAAGCAACTGTGGGAAAACATAACTGTGCAAACTGCAGGTATTCAAGTAATAGTTGGTGCGCACCCGTACATGCGCTGGTGATGCTAGCGTGTGCTAGTTGGCAGCAAGCTAGTTAGCCCTCGTGCGCTGGCTACAAAAGACACACATCTTAAAGTAACACATAACGGCATTATCTCAAAGACAGCAAAAGTCAGACTTACATTCTCTACCAATTATACTACCTCGCTGGTAGAACTGTATTCAGTAGAAGTGATTATTAGCGCTGTAGCGATGACAGATTATTACGAAATAGAGGTACTGGCTGTGTTGTCCAATCACTACGCGTTGTCACGCTCACGTGATATACACAGCACTGGCCTGCTACCAAGAGGTGCAGCACGCTCCACCTAGAACTAGATCATAGACCTAGACCTAGAACTAGAACTAGACCAGAACTAGAACATAGAACTAGACCTAGAACTAGAACCTAGAACTAAAACTATAACCTAGAACTTTGCTTTCTCGGTCCTCAAAACATTTCTGAAAAGTAATGTCTGCCTTGTGGAAAAGGGGTATTCAAAAACAACAGGACTATGCTGCGCCTGCTTGATGGATCAAAGTACAGCCGCGGAAACGTAACAGACCACGCTTTATATAAATGTACATACATACATTGTTTTATTTACATGCGTTTTATATGTATATATTTTGTATATTAATGTTTTTTTTTTTTTACCTTTAGAGCATATTCGTTTTTTCCGCGGCTGAGCATTAGCCTACATTTTCCTAACTTAACACGTGTAGGCTACTCATTAGATGTGTGCAGCAGTTCACTGAGTCTGGTAGCCTATACGGTAGAGATCAGAGCTGTGCAAGTTATAATGTGCAAGTAGACCTTTTGGGCAATTTACGGTGAGTATGTCTAAGAAACGTTTACTTAATTTATGCTTATCATTAAACGAAGAAAGGAAAACTGCCAGGACATCAATCTCATGTTTTATAACATCTCGGACAGCAAGATGCCAGAACTGGACCAGGCATATTGCTATTACTATTATGCAGTACGTAAGTGAGTGAGTGAGTGAGAGAGAGAGAGAGAGAGAGAGAGAGAGAGAGAGAGAGAGAGAGAGAGAGAGAGAGAGAAGGAAGGAAGACAGAGAAAACAGGAATTGGTGATGGTACAGTAGCAAGGCCATAGAGAGGCTATAGCTGGGCCATAGCTAAGCCAATGAGCATTGTTGGCATCATGTCAGTTTCTTCAGGGCCTGAAAAAGCAATTGGAGATGAATTAGGAATGTTAAAATAAATTCCACACAAGCGCAGGATGTCAGAGATTGTCTATGTAGAAGGAGAGAGAGAGAGAGAAAGAGAATGAGTGTGTGTGAGAGAGAGAGAGAGCATGAGTGTGTGTGTGTGTGAGAGAGAGAGAGAGAGAGACAGAGCGAATTAGTGTGTGTGAGAGAGAGAAAGAGAGCATGAGTGTGTGTGCGTGAGAGAGAGAGAGAATTAGTGTGTGTGAGAGAGAGAAAGAGAGCATGAGTGTGTGTGCGTGTGAGAGAGAGAGAGCATGAGTGTGTGAGTGTGAGAGAGAGCATGAGTGTGAGTGTGAGAGAGAGAGAGAGAGCATGAGTGTGTGAGTGAGTGATTGAGAGAGAGAGAGAGAGAATGAGTGTGCGTGTGTGAGCGAGAGAGAGAGCATGAGTGTGTGAGTGAGTGATTGAGAGAGAGAGAGAGAGAGAGCATGATTGTGTGAGTGAGTGATTGAGAGAGAGAGAGAAAATAAAGAGCCACAGATGAAGAGGCAGCGTAAGACAAAACATATCTATTCTCAGCCTGATTTCCATCCGCTGTACCAACAGATGCCTCTGCTCTACCATCAGCCAGTCACGTTGAAGCTTCATTTAGTGGGTGGAGGCAGTCACATGCACCTGCTTCGCTGGTGACATCTAGTGGTCCTCTTTATGGCATGTAAGAGATAAAGCAGAAGAAATTGACATAGATGCGTGCACTTTTGTGAATAAGCGGCACCTAATGTCAGCCATGATGGGATTTCAAGATGTAGCACCTATAAAGTAGGGGGCAGTTGTTACAATATAACGAATTGCGATGACGTCTCCCTGAGATATGTGGTCAAACATCTCATTGCAGATGCATGAGAACGCCTGCTGTTGTTGACTGAAAAAATAAATAAAAGTGCAACTGTCCAAATATCCAAGATTTGAAGTTTGGCAGCTTCCATCAAGACCAGTTTACCCCTTATAGAAGCAACATAAATTGTAATGCAGTTCCATTCACTACGGAATTCTATACTATTGCAAATATTACATACTTTACGTTGTATATACATTATTATATACAACTACAGTATAATTACTGTCTATCTGCTTCTCATAGACTTAACTGTCTTCTCAGTTAGCCTATACATAGTATCACAAAATGTGCCATATGATGGTGTGATTTTGTGACTGCCCTTGATGCAGTAGGGGTGATGATAACTCTACAATAGCATACCTCAAACAAAGTGCAATAGATACAAAAACTAGACTGTTCTAGTAAGTTGTGATACTGTCCTCAACACGAGTATAAATATATTGCAACTTTATTTGTATGTCCATCTTCATGTCGCTACGTAAATAGTGCTATCTAATATTAAATAATGCTATCTAATATATATATATACTGCAGGGAATGCAGTTGGGTCATTACATTCTGTCATGAAAGCCATCAAGGTATTGTTAGCATTACATTGTATATTACAAATTACTACAGTAGAACTTGTAAACTAACTAAAATTATGCAGGGACAAAAAATAAATAAAAATAAATAAATGTATGTGAAACTACATGCTGTTATTTAGACCTATATTTTCTAGCTTGTTCTCCTATAGGCTGTAGCGTTTTTAGGTTATGATTCATGATAATAGGCAATATTTTACGACATGACATATCTGTCTATTTTTGGTTCACTGATTAAAAACACATTTTCATTAAAACATTTATTTTAAATGGTTGACATATTGCTTGATTTGTCATTGGCAGATAAAATTAGGCCATATGCCTATTTGATTGCAAAACAAATAACACCTTATCATAGCCAATTTATATGTGAAAATTGACCTATACTTTTAATGTCACGATGTCAAAACTGAAATCCAATCCTATTAGATCATGACATGACAAAAGCTGCATTATTTGCCTGATCTCTCTTCCTCCCAGCTGACAGAAAACGGACACTTTTCTGAACTGAACAAAAAAGGTTTATTTGCCCTCCCGTGTGTGTAGCCTAAGATCGCGTGTTTGCTTGTTTTTGTTAATCCAAACAATTTGGTAGCCTAAATCTATTGTTATATTTGATCAAACATATGCAGGTGACATAATATATAATCGTGGCTTCATTTAATTAATCAAATATTCACGATATTTGAGAATGTGATGTAGCCTATTAATGTGTGTGTGCCCGCGTACGTGCGTGTTTTGATTTATAGGCTCTTATTAATCATCCCAACGTGTGAAGTGTGATTCACATTTAACTGACATTTTAGCCAATCGTGTTAGTGCTATGACGAACTTCCTGGTCGCTTCTCGTAGATCTCACCCCCTAATATATTTTTTATTTTTATTTTTTGGTCGTAGCCGCGATATGTTTCGAAGGGAGGGACGTGAAGTCTCTGAAGTGATGTAGGCTAGTGTGCATGAGTGGATGGATTACCTGTCCTGTGTAAGAGATATCAAATAGCTGCTGTGCTATAAAGGCTCTGCACGCCTAGCCCAAGGACATAAGGAAGAAGGCAAATTCAGGCGGAACGAGGTATTGGATTCGATGGCTATATTGACACGGCCAGGGTAGGATTTGTTGAAAACCTACAGAGAAAGAGATGGCATCTAAGGACGACTGGATATCATGTCTTGACTACAAAATAAGTCTTCTCCGCAGATAAACTGCAGTAGGCGAAAAGGCCTCGTCTAATGGAGGACACTGTTGTTTAATCTAAAAAATAACCCCACTAACAGGCGGCGACGGGATTCGAAAAAGGGTGAGGCGTACGAACATCAGAATCCGTTTAAATATTTGCGATAAACAGTCATACCCTCGCTGTCGAAATGACTAAACCAGACAGTTTGTAACCTACAATTGTCAATTTTGCACACTAGTCTTTGAGATTTTCTCCCTTCTCTTCAACAGGAAGCATTATTCGCAATTAGAGGGATTTATGGGATCACAAGGTAGAGTAACCCTGACTATTTTAAAGTTTATATTTTTATTCCACGTGGCTATAGTGGGCATATTTGCAGTCATATGCAGTACATTTTACTTTGTTTACAGTCTGCACGAACAGCTGATTCCCAGCAATGGAGTTATGACAAAAATGCTTCCCCCGCCGAAATTGTTCCTTTGCTGACAGTTTGAACCCATAACTCCTTCAGCATAAGATAGCACATTTTCTTGTTACTTTTTAGTGTGTTTCTTTTGTGCCTAATTTGCCACACTCGCTATTTTTTTGTAAATTCCGTAGGCCTGTTATCATGATGATGATAATAATAATAATAAAGTAATTGTTCCTTAATTCTAGTAGGATCGTTTTAGACGAGACAGTGTTTTGCAGAAACTATAGCATATTAGATAAAACTACATTTAGCAGAAACCTTTTAAGATATTTCAAGCAAAAAATATATTTTATTTTTTGGGGGGGGGGGGGGGTGCAGCTTCGGCACGTTATGGCACGTTACGCCTGCAGTGTAGCCTATGAAACTTCTGCTGCCGACCCTAACCATTTAGGCAATATCAATGAAAATTAAAAGCTGTTATGCACCAGATTAGTAGTAATAGTAGGCCTATAATCAGAAAAGGGAGCTGAAACATGTAGAGCTCAGATTTTTGCTTTGTATCATAGCAGCTTTGGTCGAACTCACATTAGCCCAGCAGAGCCGCACAATGCTGTAACAACAATACTTTTCTAGCGATCTGTCTTCATGAGAACATTTAATAACAAAATCGATGGCTGGCACATTATTGACTAAAAGCAAGCATAAATAAATAAATCTCCAGAGGATACAGAAATCACTTGTGGAAAATTGACAAAAAGACTGCATTTCCAACTTCCCAGGGGTATTTTCTACAAATAACTGCTTGCAAGTAGAAATTAGGCATGTATGAATGCAGAGTAATTTGCTGTTGTTTCTCGTGTGCAGTTTCATCTGATGAAATGAGTGTGCGTGCTGGCCAGGGTAGCGGTGAGGTGTTGGTGTCACAGGCGGTGTGGGATTACCTGGCTACAGCCGGGCGTCCCTGGCTGATTGACTTCCAGGACAAGCAGGGGATGAGCGCCGGTATTATCCGGCGGGGAGAGCGGGGTGGCTGCTGCGCGGTGCGGCTGCAGCCCGTGGAGGGCTCCAGGAGGGCGGGCGCGGGCCCGACGGACGGGCCCATCTCCAACGAGAGCCGCAAAGCCTTCATTGACTTGTGCCGCTGCGCTCGCAAAGAGATGAGCAAGCAGGACGGCGGGCCCAAGAGGAAGCGGACACTGCTGCCCTGCGTCGGCGTCTTGGGGGCGAGCGGAGAGGGGAGCCTGTGCCCCTCGCTGTCGCCGCAGCCACAGCCACCGCCCGCACAGCCCCGCCGCTCCCAGAGGCAGCAGCAGCGGCTACGCAGGCCGGCGGACGAGGAGGCCTCCGCCTCCGCTCACAGGAAGGAGGCGGAGGCCGGCGCGGGTTCCCACGGCGACGCGGAGGATGCCGGCGCCCCCGCCTGCTCCATCTGCATGGGCGAGGTTGTGGAGAAGACCACGCTGGAGCGCTGCGGCCATTCCTTCTGCCGCTCCTGCCTGGACCAGGCCTTCAAGGTGAAGAGAGCGTGCCCCGTGTGCCGCCTGGTGTACGGGCAGCTGATCGGCAACCAGCCGGCCAACGGAACCATGATGGTGGAGAGGGACCCGGACCTGGAGCTGCCCGGCCACGAGGGCTACGGCTGCATCTGCATCATCTACAGCTTCCCCCCTGGCCTGCAGGCGGTGAGTGGGCCTGCTGGGCGCTCTGAGCCCCCCGGGGGGGGGCAGGCTGACACACACTGCTGCAGGGAGGCTTTGGGAGACCCTCGCTCAACATTGTCGCGTTAGTAGAAGTGCGTGCGTGCGCGTGTTTGCGCGTGTGTGTGCGCGTGCATGCATCTGACTTGCCCCATTCTAATTATATTGCTACACATACGTTTATTCCATTGGGGCTACTATCATGAGTGGATATTACCAGTGAGGTAGAATGTATTTTCTGCTACTGCAGCTTGCTTGGCTGTTGTCGTTTCATTCATAATTAGAATATATTAATTAGCTTTAAACATAGCTTGGTTTTACTTTGCTTATATTTATACTTATTCAATACGAGGGGTAGGCTAAGCAAAGAAAAACGACTCTACTTACTTGGACTATTTGCGCAATACTCCCGTGGATTGGGACTGCTGTTTGTCACTTGTGATTTGTGAACATTTACATGACCTTGGTTCCCTATTGTTAAAGCCCATTTAACAGGAAAATTGCCTCATATTCTAATCAGCATGAGGTGACATGTTGATCGATAATGATAAAGTTTAAAAGTAAAGTCAGCTATCGCTAGCTAAATGTAAGCTAATACACTTAGTTTAATTAAAAAAATATCTCCTATCATTTCGCTACCTTGCCGTTCTCTGTTCAAGTTGAAAAAAAAATCTTATACTTCTACACAGCCCTGGCTCCGTAAATAGGAACATGAACAATGTGGCGAACACCGCTGATGTCAACAAAGCCGTAGCACTACGTTTTGCTTTACAATACATTTCTATGAGCTATGAGTTAGCAAGAATGACCCTGCCTTTTAATACAGAATGCTGCTTCACTCTTCTGGAAATTCTATTATTGGAGGGTTTTTTTGTTAGGTGGAAATGGGAGCATTTATTTAAAGTAGCCTAAGTTTACACCGTAAATCACTTTGAATGAAAGTCTGCTGAAGGAACTAATTGTAAAAACTGCTTGAATGTTTTTTTTTTTTTTTTTTTTTTTTAAATTAAAAAAAAAAGTAAAACCTGTTTTTAGGAAGGAAATGCTCTTTGTTGTTGGTTTCAAAGCAGTTATGTTCAATTGTTCTGCATGGTTAGTGGTTATATGCCTTTCTACTACTAGTTGTTGCCAGAGACATGTAGAATTAGATTTGCGTCAACTCCGTTAACTCCAATGGACCCTTTTTTATTTTTATTTTTTCTCTCTCTTTCTCACAGCAATGGCGGATCATGAACCTTAAAAACAGTTCCCGGAAGTTAGCCGCATGTAAATACTAGAACTACCTTATTATTTATGTTAGAAATGTAAATTGATGCATTTATTGACAAATTGCAGTTATGTGTCTGTTTTAAATTGCACCAAGCACTTTATGGAACTATTTTGTGTCTCCATAAACCATGTGACCGTTAAAATTTCTGAACTTCGTTTGGTGCGACGCTCACTTGGCTATGGCTTTTGCACTAAGCGCACCAGGATCTCAAACCAAAATTTATGCTTTATCGGCCACACACACACACGCACACGCATCCCAGCTATGAAAACAAAGAACAGAGGCACTTGGATTACAGCGCACAGCAGCAGTGTTATTTCATTCTCTGCTCAGGATGCAATTAACTCCACTATATATTTACAAAGAAAGTAGTTGCTGCTGTAGTTGTTTGCTGCTTTATTAATATTGAAAATATTGCATGGAGCAACATTTTTAAAGGTGGTGGTGAGTCTCCTCCTTTTCTCCTAACAGGTGGAACACCCAAACCCAGGAGTGCGGTACCCGGGGACGGACCGCGTGGCTTACCTCCCTGACAGCCCTGAGGGGAACCGTGTGTTGGGCCTCCTTCGCCGGGCCTTTGAGCAGCGCCTTATCTTCACTATCGGTACCTCGATGACGACGGGCATGCATAACGTCATCACTTGGAATGATATTCACCACAAGACCTCACTATGGGGAGGACCACGCTGGTATGTATATTGTTTTGGTTGAATGTTGAATGGCAATGGCAATTTTTTTTTGTGTAATTTGCTCAAAAACGTCACCAAGATCTGACATCTCTGCTATTATAGAGGAAGCTCCAGTATGGCAGATATCATTTAAGTTCTTGACAAAGGGGAAAGTGAGCAATTGATGCCTTGAGCTGCACATCAGTCTGAAATTATCTTGACATGATTGAGGCCTTTTACTTCCTCTGACAGTTTTGGCTACCCAGACCCTACTTACCTGGTCCGAGTTACAGAGGAGCTCAGAGAGAAAGGAATCACTGCGGACTGATGACATGGAAATGTTGTGCTGTCGTGGAACTTTCCGGAACTTCTTTGCCCACCTGTGCTGCAGACGTGCCGTCTACTGGGTCCTGATGCTGTCCAGTACTCAGTGGATGACTGCTGAAGGAGCGGCCTATTGCTGCAGCAGAACCCACCTCGTTACTCTGGATGTTCTTCTGTTTGTTTATTAATTTTCCCGGTCCGGCTTATCACAGTGCTTTGCGTGTGGAAGAAAACACCATTGAGTGCAGTGCATTCTTGTGTAATGCTCCTCCTCTACCTGTTACTGACTGCAATATGACTTAATCTTATGCATTTGTGCTTTGTGGTACAAATATTATTTAGGTTAATATAAATTGGAAATGTTAAACTATGTATTATGTCATATTAATGTTTATTTTAATGATGGAGATTTTATTTTCCAATCACACTTTATTGTTTCCACAGTAATGTTTATCTTCTTGTTTATTTATGTTTATCTATTTGGTTGTTACTAATTACCTCTTGAAACAATAGCACTGCATCCATAGAAAGAAATTATTTTCTACAGGTAATTGCAATCTAATGCACTCACAGGCACTTTGGTAAAGGATTTTGTGTTCATTTTGGTTAAGTAGGAGTGATGGATTTAGCTTCCTTCTCCTGCATGGGTCAGTGAAAGCAGTGTGAGCCATTAGCTTGGTGGCTACAAGTTGATGTCACTTTTTTAGAGCTTGCCATTTGTGTAAGATCTTCCTCTCATTCACCTTCAATTAAATGAGAAGATTGTTATTTGATGTCTCAATGCAGCACCTTTTGTTGTATATCTTAAGATTTCCCCTGAGGCTTTTTGCTATTAAGCCTGTTATTTCAAGATGTCTCCCAGTTTTGTGGACCCCCTTATTTGAGCTTTTAATAGTACAGCGTTCTGAGTTCGAATTACCAGATTTATAATGATGTCAGATGCGAAGGGCATTTAGACCACTTAAACCAAATCTAAGGCACAAAAGCTCTTTAATTATATTTGCTGCTGTCCTTGTCAAACTAGGAAAGTTGCTTGCTACTCTTCTCATTTAAATTGAGAAATGGATCTTCTTTAATCATGGAGTGAAGCCCCTAATTTAAAGAAACAATTGGTTTTTACCTTTTTTGATGCCAAATTATTTCATTTTGTTGTGCCTTTCTTCTATATATATGTATATCTACACATGTAATTAGTTAAATCAAGCATGGTACAAATGAAAGAAGCAGTTCAAGTGTGTTTCTGTGTTATACTGTACTGTATCGGCCGATCAGTATGATGCATGCACTTGTGTATGCATTCACAGAATGTATAGGCTTTTTGTTCACCCACATTATTTTAGTCCAAAATGTAATCTAACGGACAAATGCTGAAGGTATAGGCCTATATGTGTGAAAGTGCTTTGCTAAGTTTAGTAAAATACTTACAAGTGTTTAATGTATCATCAATTCACTATGTCACGTCCATATAGTAAATAACCTTTTTATTTTCCATCGCAATTGTATTTTCGTTAAGGGACCAACTCAAATGTTCTTGGGACACAGGATTGTAGTTTACTCTACTGTGCAAACACTTCTATGCAGTACTTGATTGAGAAGGGGCCGGTAGACTAAAGGATTGCACATTGCAAATTGATTGTTGATGAAAACTTCAAGTTTTGCTTTTCTAATTGCGTTGATTTGTACTTAGGGTCTGTTGATATTAAAAATAATGTGCTTTACATTTTAATACTTGAATAAAGAGTTATGTTCTGTTTCTGTTGATTTATTAAATATACAGCACATGAAAAGCTCAAAAATGGTTTGTGTTTCCAGTAGAACATGTAATAACTAATACAATGCAAAGTGTCATCTTATTTATTTTTTGTAGATTAGGTTGATCATTGTCTCACTTCAGTGATGCTATATGTTGACCCCTTTACATTATATCAAATATGTTTTTTCAAGATCTTGAAATTCTTGACAGCTGTTGGTTAGGCTCATAAAAGAGTGACTTTTGTCCTAAAGCTATTTTAGGCTAGAAATGCCAGGTTTTATTAACATTATCATACTCGGGTAACAATCTAAATGGAAGCAGGAGTGTCTTTACAATCTTTAAAAAAAAAGAGGAAGCTAGAGAATGTGAGCAAAGGAAAGTCCCTTCATTTCTAAAATGATTAACCCCGCCTATTTGTATTGAGTGACTAGGAAAACCTGTTATTGCGTGGACTAAAGTCCTGGTAGTATCCTCCTTTTACATAGGCTGTGAAATCATGTTCTGATTTGCACTGCATAAGATGTGTAGGCTAAGAGCCCTATATAGTCTGATTAATGTTGTATTTGGGTTATAAATTAACCCATCAATGGATGTATAAATATTTATTATTCATATACTGCAACATTCATAGGCCTACAATTAGCCTATGAAGCACAGTTGTCTAAAAAAAGCCTGATTTGTAATAACTTGACTATTATAAAACAATGAGGCCTGATACAGTTCCAACGACCATTGGTATTATTTTGTAGCCTGCTGCCCTCCATAATTTCAAAACAATTTTTTATCTAGCAGTACGACCTATTCTTTTTTTTACATGTACAGCCACTTATTATCCTGTAAGAAGCACACGTTAATTGGGTCACAGACTCAGTTGCCTAAATACATTTAAAATGTAATACAGTAAACAACACGTGATATATGGTACCTACTTGATTCAAAGTTTACATTTGTCTGACCAGCTGACAGCAACGTGTTGCCATAGAGACCACTAGAGAGTGCTGCTCTCTTGAAAGAAAGACATGTTTGCTTGTTATGCAGCAGAATCATTGCCACAAGCCCACACTGCATCGCCCATACCTCAGGCAGGGCCCTAACTCAGTGAGAAGAGTGCAGCATCTGCTCTCGACGATGAGTCATGTGTTTCTTTGGGGCTGCAGACAGCTTGGTACAACACTATTGTACAACACCTTTAACTTGAAGAAGTTGAGATGACATATCTTCATTTTCTTACAGACAAAGATTAGAATTGACACAGTGTAGCTGAATAACCTACACAGAACATATTTATTTGGACTCAACAGTGTTGCATTTTCAGGGAACTGCCTGGAATCTGCGATGTTAGCCTAATATGATCACTTCTCATTTAACACAGAAACGTGACATAGTGTACAGGGAAACTGTATGCTACAGTACATGATGCAACATACTTGTACTCTATACTGATTTTCTACTTGCTATTGTAAAAGCTACAGGCAACACACTGTAGGATGCAAGCAACATAATATGCTTCAGGCAAATGTTGGCTACAGGCAACATACTGTAGACAAGACTGTATGCTAATTTTCACTTTACTATTTTAAAAACATATTTATTGTGACCAGGTCAGTTATTCCAATGAACAGCTGGATTTTAGTCATTTAATAATGTGTGCTCAGGTGCCTTTTGCTGCAACACGTATTAGGGATGGCACCGATACGATACTGAGATCGGGAATCGGTCCGATACTGACTTAAATAGCTGGATCAGTATCGGTGACAATTGGATAGTTGCAACCGATCCATCCAATTAAATTAATTTACACGCGTATGTCTACTGTCAAACATCAGCCATGTCTAAGGCCACACTATCAGCCGAAGCTTTCTAAAATGCATCCATGTCCTAAAATAGACAAAATGTACTTTGCAACTTAACTTAAAACTCAAGTTAACACTGGAATTGGATGGTACTCTGTATCGGCCGATACCCAAAGTGCCGATATCTGTATCAGTATCGGGACCAAAAAAACTGGATTGTGAAATCCCTAACAATGTATGTCAGCCCAGTGACAGAGCCATCCTGACAGAATTGCATAAGGCTGGAGTCTTGGCACTCTAGAGGTACTACGTGCTAACCTGACATGAAAGAGGAATTGTTGTCACAACTCAGTCTGGGAAGCCATACATTGAAAGTGTTTGTGAATGGCAGGTAAAAAAAAATATTTGGCAGTTAATTGGATGAACCATCTGGTAGTTTTGGCTGTTGGCACACTTAAACCACGCCCGTATGGCTATAAACACGACGATGATTGGAAAGATTCTCACAGCAAAATTAAACTGAAGCTTGCGAGATCAGGATGGTCTTGTGAGGCTAGCTTAGGGCATTTCTGCAACCCAGGATGTCTGAGCACATGCTACACTCATAGAACAGGACAAGAACCATCTGACCCCCCCCCCCCCCCCCCCCAGGTGGAGTACCATGCAAATGACTAGTGACAATGCACTTGTACAGTACATGCAGTCAAATCAGACCTTTCAATTAACCCATTAGCTATACTGTATCATTTCTCTACACTGGATGGGTCCCTGTACATTCATACATGGCAACCTAAAATGTCCTCTTTAGATAGATTTGAAAGTAGCACGTATTTACAGTCAAATCTTATTACTGTAAAATGATCCATAGCTTCAGCCCTAATCTCTATATCCTTGAGTATAGTCATATAGACAAACCCATGAGACATAAATAAATAATAAAGATGTGAAGATTCTTTGCTGACTTGCAGTAAAATAACAGGGATATTGTGTGATTGAGTGTCAGTCCACAGGCTTTGCTGTCATTCAGCACACACATACAGTAGTGTTTGTTATCATCTGATTAATTATTAAATCAACATGCTGTCTGCTGCTGTTTTCCTTTGGGGGGAAGAGAATGTCGTTTGTGATGCAATGACAATGACAGCACGTGTGTGTGTGTGCGTGTGTGTGTGTGTGTGTGTGTGTGATTTGTATGATTTGTGTTTGTGGTGTGTGTGTGTGTGTGTGTGTGTGTGTGTCTTTGTGTGCATTATACATAGTTCTCGCCCCCTCTCCCAACTGTGCCCCTTAATTAGTGTCATGGAGAGCCCCGTGTGCCTGCCTCTCTGTCTGTCTGTCTGCCTGCCTGTCTGTTTCCCTACCTGTCTTCCTGTCTGTCTGTCTAGAATCTAGAATTCAGACAGACAGTTATCGCCTGCGACTTGCTCATGCATTAGCCGGTCCTGATACACACGGTTTGGCAATAAATACCTCTCAAATGAGTGATTCTAAATAAAAAAACATATGCAGTACACAGCATACACATTTAAAGATGTATGCAGGATAAATAAATACATAAAATCTAAATACTGACCCAGCACTGATACCCGCTTATCTGAAGGACCAGCGACTGTTTGTCTGTTCCAGGCTCATGCGTGTATGTTTAGTAAGTGAACCAGAGGAGGCGTCTGTTTCTGAGAATGTCAGCCCACAGCTCTGACACGCTCATTCACTCTGCCTCGGGCTGCTTGCTTAAAAGAACAACAAAGTGAAGGTGCGTGTGTGCAGTGTGTGTGTGCAGCGTGTGTGTGTGTGTGCAGCGTGTGTGTGTGTGCGTGCGTGCATGTGTGTGTATAGGGGGTGACTGCATCTTGTGTCCTTTGTCTGTGTGCCCTATACTGCATCTGTGTGCATACAGTAGACTATGTACGGATGAGCACAAGTCTGTGTGTGTGCGCTTGTGCAGATTGTCCCATTCTGTTCTATGATTCATGTGCTAGGCTACATGGCTTTTTGTCTGGCTGATTTAGCAGAACAGGCCCGCTGCTTTTCTTAGTAATACTGACAGATTTACCGACTTATTTCACCAATGGGGCACAACATCAGAGCTGGCATCGAGCGCGGCATTGGCCGGCTATCAGCGAGACAGATTGGAGGCACTGCTCAAGCTGTTCTTCATTAGTAATGGCTAGGGTCCCTGCAAAATGAGAATTGCAGCACTACCACCCTGCCTCCGCACGCGAGAGAAAGAGAGAGAGAGAGAGAGAGAGAGAGAGAGAGAGAGAGAGAGACATTAAAACGGTGTCTATAATTACCTCTCCAAACCACTATTACGTAATGCCCAACAGAGGGGCAATTTGTTGTCATTAGTTATTTTTCATTGTCCTTATGTGACGGGCATTGACCTGTGCCGGTCAATCAAACCTGCACTTTGCAGTCGAGTGTGTGTGTGTGTGTGTGTGTGTGTGTGTGTGTGTGGGTGTGCGTGTGTGCGTGCGTGTGTGTTACAATGTGTGCAACATTTTAAAACACAGTGTATTTGTGACATTGGGTGGAATTGGTGTACAACTCAAAAATGACAAGGGCGTTTATTATTGTCATGCATTTATCTTGTCTTGTTAATAACCGATAACTTTAAAGGGACAATCTGCATCCTGGGATGCCATTCTGATACATGCTGACCCTTCTAGAAAAACAAGGGTGGCATATTCAGCTGAGCATTTGTTATACTGAAGGTGATTTTAATTTGATAAATGTAAATACTGGAGATTGGTGAAATGTTTTGGTGTAAATATATATGGACTGCATTTATATAGTGCTTTTCTAACATTTATGCCACTAAAAACATGACTACAGGATTGGCTCACACTCACTTATTTACAAACACATCAGTCATGGAAGATGCCATCTAACCAACGGGAGCATTTAGCGTTCAGTGTTTTGCTCAGGGACACTTTGATCCCCCAGGAAGCAGGGTTGGAACCACAGTGCCACTGTTGCCTCTAGTTGTCCTTCTGTCAAACACTCCATCAGTAGTAGCAGCTTGCTGTCATGGAAACTAACATGCACTTTTCTATAATTTCACCAACAGAAGGCCAACTGGCATCTCTTCTATTTAAGCCAACTCTTTTATTTGTTTATTTGGGGATCCCCATTGGGCTCTAAAAACATATATTTTATTATGTGCCATGTTATGGCCCCATTAGGAAAAGAAGCTCACAGCTTTGTGCTGTCAAAGTAAAAAAAAAAAAAAAGACAACCAATGAAAAATGAAATGAGGCACTAGGCAAAACTCTCTCTCGCCCCTCTTATTGGCTAGCCTGATGTATTGCTGTATAATGTAACACTAAAAAGTTCTATCAAATTGCCACTCTGTTGCAATAAGCCGGAGTCTTAGTGCTCAGAGAAGGCTGCCATTGTGCTAACTGACTAGCTGTCGTACTTGTCTCTCAGGTGGCCATTATGCCATAACATTTAGCAATAATCCATCTTACTTTCACATTCAAGCTTACAAATTACAATAAGTAACACATATGCTAAGTTAAAATAGATACTTCAATAGAAAACCCTATAGACACACCTTAACACAGTATATTTGTAAACCATCTTATTGAGATGGGATGATAGCACAATTAAAGCATTAAATAGTGTATAAAATAATAAAGGGTAGGCCTAAGTGAGTTCCAGCCCAGGAAAAGATTGTGCTTGCTCAACCATGTATTTTAACTTGTCGTGCCAAGGTGTAGGCTGCTCAGCAGTAGTTGAGTGCATTTTTAGGCATCCAACATATATTAGATCATAAAATACTCCAAACAGCTTAGAAACCTCAAAAATCCCTCTCTCAATGCTATAGATCATAAGGGAATAAACAAATGAACTGGGTTTAAATCCGCAGAAACCTTAACAGAAAGCACATCAAAGCCATCTTCCAAGTACCCGTGAATCAAAATCCCAATAATAGAAAAGAGAAAAGAGAAGAGGATGAAAAAGCCTTGGGTAGGAGGATAAGGGAAGGGAATTTATCTGGAGGACTTGTGTGGCAGCAAGGTAATAAGGGTTGGCTTCCAAAATCCTGACCTGGAATTGTTTTTAGAACGTCACTGTTAATGTACCTGGAAAAATTCATGTTTTGTTAGGGAGTTTGGGCAAACCAGTTATTTATGGTAGATATGAGATGTATCTCAATGGTTTTCAAACAGAGCTTTGACCCAGTAAAAGAAAAGTACGTTATTTATTATTTCCAAACCTTCTCTATTTAATAGCACCTATGTGTTTTCGTTTTCATGTTAGACTAACTTACTCACAATTCCCTGTTCCAGTAGCTATTTTAGTTTGCATCTTTGATCCTCTTTTTTAGTTTCTTTTATTCACACATAACAACATTGACCAAGATAAAATATATGACATATCGGTACATATTTGCTGTAGCCTATATAACAACACATGTATCCACATTTAATCAATGGCGATGAGGCTTGATTAAAAGTAAACAAAGAAAATGTATGCAGATAAAAGGTTTGTTGCCATTTTGCAAGGTAGTGTGGGAACTCCTAATATATTTATTTCTGCGAGTTTTTCGGGATAACAACATCAAACCAGCACTCTCTGATGTTTCTCTATAAAATATAAATTCCATTCTCCCTCTTCAACATCCGGCATCCTACAAATGTCAGTCCGATCAGCCAAGCATTCAATGTTGTGAAAGGTAAAATTCTTCGGAAAGGTCATATCCCTGCTGAATAGGACGAGAAGGGGGAGGAATGAGAGGTACAGGCATATAACATTAGTGAGATATAAAATCATATTATATTGTACTTTATTGCATCGCGTAATCCATGGGAGCACACTAATATTTACATATTTGCACATGATGTGAAGTTGCTCTCCCAGCTCAGTGGCCTCCCCATTCCCCTTATTTAGTGCTATTTTGTGCTTATGTGATGCTAGTCTAGAGAAAACAGAAACACTCCATCTCACTACCAGACTTGTACCTGATGTTGTCATGACAACAAACTTCTGCAGTAAAATAAACAGAGACTAGCAGGGAAATATCCATAAATAAATCATCACATTGACAAGAAAGAACTCAAAGCGCTTGTTTGGCCTAAAAGTATCAGCGACTGTATAAAAACCGTGTTTTCAGACAACTTTTGATCATCACAATGGTCCCTCCTGCCTGTGAATGCTCTTCCCCAGATCCGTCGTTACGTAATCGGCACTGACCCAGCAGGCCAGGGTTCCTCATGAGTAGCCCACACATAGAAGAACGTCCTTGTGGTAGTTAAGTTTCTGCATGACTGGAAAATAATCAATTAATTTAGCATTAATATAGCATTATTAAATACCATAGAGAATTTGTATGTTGTTTGTGATTGGCTTTTATAAGTATATTTCTTGGTTATTTACTTTTAACATATATTTATTGTTGTTTTACATGTTTGTGTTTCACCTTAACTGTACATGCCATCATGTTTACAAGGGGCACAGCCTAAAAAGTGATCCAGGTCTTTACCCTAAAGGTAAAATAACATTGTGGCTCAGCTTCATGTATCTACAGTACTCCTTCCGTATAACGCACAGTGAAGGTGATGCGTTATCACAAAGCAGCTTTAGTGTGGTCTAGCTTCAAGCAGGGTGTGTGTGGAAGGAGCGTTGACCTTGGGAGGCCCTACACCCTACACCCCCTTCCTCTCCATTGCTTACCCCCACCCCCCTGACAAATCTGAGGCAGGGTCCATGGTCATTGGTGGAGGGGGGCCTCCGATCCTGCTCACACTGTGTTGCACGCATACTGGAAAGACACACACACACA
Source organism: Typhlichthys subterraneus (assembly GCA_027564835.1). Lineage (NCBI taxonomy): Eukaryota > Metazoa > Chordata > Actinopteri > Percopsiformes > Amblyopsidae > Typhlichthys > Typhlichthys subterraneus. The sequence continues at coordinate 20,623 of JAODUH010034182.1, forward strand.
CGCACACACACGTACACACATGCACACACATGCCCCAGCCTGTAGCCATGGTTCCCTATAGAGGAGAGGCAGAGACAAAGCTATACACAGAGCCATGCGACCGCAGTATCTTGCTATTCTCTTTGTCTCTGCCGAGTCCTTCCCCCACAAGCATGTCTCCACTCTGTGCTGCCACGGGAACCGTGAGGACACACACACACACACACACACACACGCACACGTGGATCACTGATGAATGTACGTGATTTTGCCAAAGGAATAAATGATTTACTCCGAAATAATATGTAAAAAACAATATAAAGAGATTGTGTAGATATTTTAACAGTGGACATGGTGGAGGTAACACTATCATGTCCTGTCCTATGTGTTCCTTATAATGGGTTGTTACTTACTGTAAACCTCAATGTTCTAATGTTTTATCTTCCTTACCTCGCAGACAAGCGTCCCTAAGACACACACACACACACACACACACACCCACACACACAAAACGTTACTTTACACTGGACGGAACAGCAGACAGTACCAAACACATGGCTTAGGATGCAGAACACAATCTGACAATGAGCCTTCCATCTAGACAGCAGGCATGCATCATGTAACACTGTAACACCAGCATACATACATACTGTACCTACATACATGCATAATGTAACACTGTAACACTAGCAAACATACCATGGGGGTAGATTTTGTTTTAACATTGGTGGGTTCTCCCCCAGAAAAGTTTGGGAATCAAAAATTAAATTTTCTGCATTCTGGTGAATTCTTATGGAAAAATGTTTGCATTTTCTGCATCAATGTAGGGTGTAAATTTGTATTTATTTAAAGGAAAACATTAAATACGGGAACCCTGGCACAATTCAAAATATATGTAATATAATGCAGTAAGGATTGGAACATATGTAGTGGTTTAGGCATAGGCATATTTTTCAATACAGATAGGCATGATATAGATTACTCTTCTGTCATATTTTCTTTGGGGGAAGTCCATGATGCATAAATACATTGTAATAAAGGTATTAACCCCTGGATATTAGCTTGTATGCTTATGTTCAAAACTTTCTGCATATTCAAAACATGTGTTTTGGGATGACCTAGCATAAAATATAGGTGACTTTAAACAATACTAGTCTATACACATTTATTTTGGCCATATACCGTTAAAACTACGACTAGAGAATGAGCCTTTTGTTAAAGTCTAAATCACGTAACTTCGTCGGCTTGGACTATATAGCACTCAGTCGGCATCTCACGGGGGGGGGGGGGGGGGGGGGGGGGGGGGG
>JAODUH010034203.1:0-21899 GCA_027564835.1 Typhlichthys subterraneus
TTGTTGTCACATGAAAAGATATGGTCACATATTTGCAAATATGTGAGGGGTGTACTCACTTTTGTGAGATACTGTATCTGTAAACTTTGACCTTCAAAATTATGTGCAATAAAATAATGCCATCTGATTCTTCATGCATTAAAGGTGAAATATGTAGGCCTGTTTGTGAAATGAAAGTGGATTATTGAAGAATTTGTGAATTGTAATAGAAGCTGAATGATCCACGATGACATTGAGCGAATATGTTGAAAGTACTGATATGTCTCGGAGGACCGCCCCAATGTTGCTTGCAACCCTAGTTAGTATTACTGTATGCTCCAAAAACGTCATTTGGTACAAATGATTTTTGAAACTTCGAGGAAATTTTAAATTAAATAATAATCATATTTGTATTAACTTCAATTATCTATCTCATGAAAAATAAGGGGAGTAAAACAAACAGCAGTATCGTAGCAAAGCCCACGTTTTTCTTCTTCTTTTTCTCCTATTAACTTGGCAGTGAAGAGCCGACCAGTGCAAGGCTGCAGAGGCTGGATAAAGTGGGGTTGATGTGAATAATGAGGTGTCCTTCCTCATCGCGTGTACCGTGGCTGCTGTATTAGCACTGGGGACCGAAGTGCATTGTGATTGGTGAGACCAGACAGCCAGCATCTGCTGTCTCACACATGCACGCACACACACACTCCAGTCCAGACATCTGGTGGGGCTCTTGTGGGTCTCACTACCGCGGCACCGGGACCCTTACAAGGACTATGGGTACTTGAACAATAATGACACCTCCCCATTGGCCAGGCCAGGCAGAAAAAACAGGAAGTAGGGACAAGACTGAGGTTTAGGGAGGTCAGCTATCTCGGGAGGGTGATTTAAATACAGGAGAGAACGGATGTCGCAGCATGTAATGTCCTCTGAACAAGGCCGAAGAAAGTAAATGTGAGAAAATATACTGCCGCAATATTCACACGCAGAGGCAAGAGAAAGGCTCAAATATGGCTTGTCATAGGAACCTGTGGCAAAGGCCCTGCAAATGTAACGGTCACATCTCCTCCCAGAGGTGCTTGTGTTGCGTGAGCAAACTATCTGGTCAACCCTATAAAGCAGGCCTGCGTGCACTCACCAATGCTGGGATAGCCAGGGGTAGACGGGTCACCTCCATCGTTCAGGGTCACTGTGAATGCCTGGCGAGCCAGGTGCTGTTCCGAGGGACTGTCACAAGGGTCCACGTACAGCAGAGCACCCCCAAATCCAAACTCCGACAGTAGGGAAAGCTGAGGAGACACACGCGCACACACAAGCGCAGTGACGTTAAAGGCAGCGTTAGTCATTCTTCTAACGCCCTCAGAAGCTCCAGCTCCCCCGACACATTGAAAAGCATTGCGAAGCCAGTCGGATTTGTTGTTGTGAGCGGTGCTTGCCACTTTGTGTTCCCGTTTACGGAGCCATGGCTGTGTAGAAGTACTGGAAAGGGAACGGTAAGCTAGCGAAATGCAAGGAGATAATTGGTGAATTTGACAAAAAGTATTAGCTTACAATTAGCTTGCAATAGCTGACTATACCTTTTAATAGACTAAGGCAATGGCATGGACTCTGTTCGCTATTACAAATGACTAACACACAGTTGTTTGCACCAGTTAACAGATGTACAGTTACAAAACCAGTTATAATGCTGTGAATGCATAGATTGGTGTAAAATTAGGCCAAATCACAGCACCCTACTAGAACACAACTGGCCATCCATATATGGCACTGGGGTTCCCACATACAGTAAAACCTAAGACAGAAATTACACACAATGGGATACATGTTAAACAATTGAAATGTAATTGTTGAATTAACTCCCAACTGTGAAATATATTTTACTAAAACTAATTAAAATGTTATTCATGCTACAGTATATTGCCGCGGGGTCTGTAAATGCTTAAATTTTGGAGGGTGGCAGTTTTAATTCTGACATCAATATTTGTATTTAAAATAGTATTTTTACAAGGTCTAACTAGTTATACTCTCATTTTAGCTGTTATTTTATTTTGATTTAGTCTAGTTACTGTCAAGTCAACAGCATCTCAAAATTGTTTTAGTCCACTGGTTGTTAATACAGTATAATGATTTTATTCTCTCGCATTACATTTTACATTGAAAATAACACTTCATACATGTATGTATTTCAATACTCAATTGTAATACATATGAATAATAACTAACCGATGTGTTTTTTTAATAAGCAGCTCACCGCAGATATGTAGTACGGGTAGAGCATAACACACAATGACATGCAGACAAATCAAAATAAACACCAGAGGGATGGAAACAGGAACTGGACAGCAATTGTGTTATATTCGGATCTAGATTTGATTTATTATGATCCACATTAGCTGATGCAAGAAACAGCAGCTGCTATTCCTGTGGTCCACTCAAAACAAACAAAACAAAATAAACAAACATGCCAAAACAAGGAAATACTCACTCATTCAATACTGCATATTGTCCCAAATAAGCAGATATGAAATGTACCTTTAATGGTTGTTTTTTTTAAACCTGGCATTTTATCAAGATGACTGGAAGTGATAGTTCCATTCAACAATACTGTAGTTCTTTCAGATTCGTTTTTAGGTTTTAGGAATTGTGTATCTTGTGATGTACTATACTGTATGTGTCTGTAGAACTGTAGACGACCAGCTGACCAAGGACTACCACAGCAGTTTTAAATTCTTCATGGACATTTTTGGCACCCCTTGGAGGTGACTAGCCTATAGCCCAGGGGTTATAAAACTGGGGGTTTTAAACAACATTCTAAAACATGCTAAAATAAAACAAAATATATAACTTTGTTAACTTGTATATTTATGCATAGCTATTCTTATGCAACACCATTTTCATAATAAAACAGTTCACTTTAACTATGTATTGCTTTACGCAGCTGTAAATAAAGTAACATTCTGCAGAGCTCGTCAAGTAATTTTATGTTGTCTTATTATGTTTTTAATGTTTGATGTACCGGGCGGGCCGGGTACAGTAGAATGTCTCAAAGGGCCGCATCCGGCCCCCGGGGCCTGACTGTGCCCAGGCCTGCCCTAGGGGGCTATGGGCCATGTGAGAACCACACACAAGAGAAGGCAACTGCACCACCCACCAAGACAGTGGAGAGCGTAGAGGCCTCCCTCCTGATGTCACGGACTGGTGTGTGCGTGTGTGTGTGCGTGTGTGTGTGTGTGTAACAGCAGCTGTGCTTTCTGGATTCATCAGCTAAATTAATTGCTAAGTTTAAAATTAAAGTTTGATATTATTTCACATTTACAACGTCATGAATGAAAATGTATATGTAGAGTGTAGAGTTTAAGTTAATGGTTTTATTTTTTAAACAAAAATTTCATTCTAGGTGTTGGAATATTTTCATCAAAAGGTTTGCGGTTTAAATTAGAATTATAAATATTATTACCAGTTATTTGGCAGTACTATATGTTATATTTGGTAACAGCAGGTACACAGACTATTATGCAATGTATACAACAAGTATACAAAGTATTACATTAAATATACAGTTGTTGTTTCAAATTAAACTAATATGGAAACAATTTGTTAATAAAGTGAATTATTGGAGTCTCCCACTGCTGAGTGGGAGACTCCAATAATAAACTATGTACAGGGAAATGGGGTGCTGGATGCCCAAGACTCATGGATGAGCGAAAGCACATCAATACATTTACAGGTACTTGACCATAAGGTGGCACTATAGGAACCATACGGTCTAAGGCAGATATATAATACCAGGATCTGTTAAGTTCAATATGTGGTGGATGGAGCCTTCACAGCCAAAATGCTTCACTTAAAAAAAAAAAATCTTGACAGGTTTAAAATTAAAAAAAAAAGACAAAAGAAATGTCACACTGTGTTTTACTAATTAAACAGCATTTGTCAGTTTATAATACTAATTTATAATCCTAATTCACCTGGCAAACTACAAAAATTAACTTTTTGACAAATAATATGATTTTGAGTAGACATGCCCTTTACGTAGTAATAGAGGAGATATGCTTCAGCGATGGCTGGTACTGTCACAGGCAGTATTTCACTGGGGTGCATGGGAGATGTAGTGGCCTTGTCTTTTATGAGTGTAGATGAGTTTTTTATTGAATGTGCGACACTGGCCACGGTCACTCTCCTTTCATCACAACTGTGTCCTTCAGCAGAAACCAGCGACAGGGCCGCACACACACACACTCTCTCTCTATATATATATATTTATAGTGAGAGTGTGTGTGTATATATATATATATATATACTCACTATATATATATACACACACACAGACTCTCTATACATACACACACTCACTCACTCTCATATATATATATATATATATATATATACACATACATACATATATATACATACATACACACTCTCTCTCTATAGATATACTGTGTGTGTGTATATATACACACACACACACACACACCGTATACTCACATATAGCTATGCACTAAAGGTGTACCTGACGATTCTGTAGTAGGACAAGGGGAGGGGGGGAAAGGGGCTGAGAGGGGGACCATCATTAAGATTAACGTTAACATTTTAATTTGATGACGTATGAGCGTACCAAGTGTACAGATGAAAACCAGCAGGTCCTGGGGTGATTTTTAATGGACATGACGTGTAGTTCTGTTCATTCAGCCCATGAAATGCAGATTTTTATTAAAAAAAAAAAAAAAACGGGTATTTTGTCAATATTAACACCAGCATTGATGTGTCTCAGTCGTATTACGTAGTTTACACCTCAAAAACACATTTTAGGGTGCAGTTACACTCTAATCACAATCGCATGATGAGTGCATTCTGATGGTAGAAGCTGCATCATCTGTCAAGGCTGAATGTGCCTGAAAATATACATTCCGCTCTCAAACACTTTGACTGTAAGCGATAGTGTGTTTATTCAGATTGGGCCTGGCGGTTTATATTACGGCTCACATGCAGATTCACAAAGGTTTTAGAAGAGAACGGTGCAAGGTTAGCGATGATTCAAAATTCACAAGCATTATTCATCTTAGACGTTATAAATAGTACCATACCCCAAGGAAGATATCAGCAAATCACAGCTCTCTACAGTTCATCACTGTTGTGTTCCTTCTCTCTCTACACAGTGTTTTTCTCCATCTCTATATCTCCATCCCTTTATGTAACTCTGCACTCTATACCAGTGGTTCTTAACCTGGGTTCGATCGAACCCCGGGGGTTCGTTGAGTCGCTCTCAGGGGTTCGGCAGGGGTCAAGACACACACAGTATAGCCCGGTTCACACTACGCCCTTGAGATACTCAGACCGTTTGTTACATGTATCTTTGCGAGCAATCCTTTTCGAGGATGGTAGACATGAAAACTAAGAAAAGGAACAGACTTTGTTGCGAAAGTGATATGAGAGTGGCACTTGCCAAGGTGAAGCCGCGCATTTCTGAACTTGTATCTAAAAGGCAACAGCAAAAGTCACATTGATTTGCAGTAAATATTCATTGAGTTATGTTTTTGTGTGAAATTCATGTTTTGTTGGTTTTGTTCTACCAACCAACCAACCAACCAACACAGTGATTTTGTGTGCAGCTGATGCATGGTTCATTTTGTGCACAAATACAATATATACCTATGTTTTGAAGAAATCATATTTTATTTTTCTAATTACGAAGGGTTCGGTGAACGCACTGATGAAGCTTGCAGGGTTCCAATAAGGTTAAGAACCACTGCTCTATACACATAGTTGTTGTGTATAGTGTATATGTATTTTCTAGCAGCATAAATAAGCCTCACAGCATTAACTGTAACTATAATCTCATCGCTTATACTGTGTAATTCATTATTAGAATGTATTTTTGAGAAATGTCTTTTGCTGAAATGTAATCTCTGCGGTTATCAATTCATCATATAAAAATTAAAAAAAAATAAAAAAGTTTGTTGATGTAAAATCATCTCAAATCTTCGGCGAGATCTTTTTTACGCATGTTGTCAAATTGTCCACCCTAATTATTTCCCCCATTCTGTCAATGGCACATTCCTCTACCGATGATACTAGAAAGAGTCCCTTGTTTGCCATTTCAGTGGAGACTAGTTTATGCTAATATTAATATCATGTTGATTAGAGACAGAGATGGTTATGATGGGCGACCGGTAGCAATCCATCATGTGGATGAAAACACTAATTACCAAGCTGGAGTATCATAAAATAACAGGCTCATATTTCTAATTTTTGCATCAATCAAATAAGCCACTTTGAGTGGAAGACAGGACTAACGTGATTTGTGTGTGTGTGCGTGTTCATGTGTCTGCATAAGAGAATATTAATCCAGTTAGTATGCGTGACATTAGGCCTGCAGTCACCTTCACAGTTTAAACACACACACTATCAATACATTTACAAGACGCATCAATCTATACGCATCTCAGACGTAATGGGCTATAATTTTTATATACTGCATTGCATGAACGAACACACACACACACAAATGTAGGTGGCTGTTTGAATTTGGTTTACTACGTTTTTGTATTAGTATGTTGATTCTTCATTGTAAGGATTAGCAGTGTGGTCAGGAGCCATTTTGTTCCCAGTGATGACAAATGGGATGGAGCTTTCCACTGTTAATCATGCTCTCAGGTCAATTCACTTATGGTTCCCCGAACTCGTCTTAAAACCCATTTTGCTTATAGGGCAGTAGAACCCAAAATGTGCCCACGTCTTTAAGGTTTGCTGATTCTGTCGACTCTTACAAACCAGCTAAAAACAAACCTATTCAAACAGGCATATGGGGCTCTTTATTGTTTATAATCCACAGACTTATGCTTTTTATTGTTTTTATGGAGAATATTATTGTGTATTGTACCTTTTTATTGTTTGCAGCCTTTTATTTATATTTTATGGAGTATTTTAATGTGTATTGCACATTTTTAGAGTTTGCTGCATTTTCTAAATTGTGACACTGCATTATTGATACTGTGAAGCATTTGACCTCTGTCTGAGAAAAGTGCTATACAAATAATACTCACTCTGCTAACTTTCTGTTCTTCCAGAACACTGTCTCAAACACTGGACACTAGCATTTTGGTGGACTAAAACCCTAGCCAAGACGTGAATGCTATAACATACAGTATTCTTCAGGTGTGATAAATATTTTAATTTTATTGATGAGAACATTGCTGTAAAGATGCCTTCTACAGTGTAAACCCCAAATTATGATTCCATATAGAAAATGGAAAATGTCTACCACATGCCATCACAGTCTTATAAAATCTATGCATATACAAGACCCTATGTCCTACTGCCATGCCAGTGCCATATTGTAATAGATCTCTGCACTACTGTAAATGCAGACACGCTAAAAAGGAAAGGTGTACAATATTACTGGTTTCTTGTTGTTGCAAATGTGTGATTAAGGTTAAAGGTTTTTAATGCACAAATTGCGGTCAACATACAGTACAAAATGTTCATCAAAGACGGTCATTTTTCAGGTATTATCATCAGGTATGTCTTGAAGATGACTCTAAAACACATATTTCAGTGGGGTGGGGGGGGAAGCATCTATTATCAACAACACCATAGTCAAGGAATCAATAGCAAATGTTACCTGAGTGGAGAGTGGTAAAATCTATTGCAAATGCACTGACTAGGAACTCAATGCCAGAGAGGGTTATCACACATTTATAACCATAAAAGTTGATAAAGGATTAGAGATGCATGACTAAACACTGGTATGTAAATCCCTTGTGCGGATAAAAGATTAAGATTCTGTCTACATAGGGCATCCTGCCACATGAAACACGTCCATTAAAGCGCCCCAGCATGGCTCGCTAACAGTAATTTAAGCCTACAGTAAATGGTAATAAGTGTTATTATAACTAACAACGTCTGATTATTTGTGGTTATCCCTTAATGTTTATAATGGCTTGATTGATTTCACGGTGTAAGGGAACACCGTTTGATTCGTTAAAAGCATTTTTTTTCTGCTCTGTACCGTTTTATTATCGTTACCTTGTACAGTAAAGGAGCCTTGCCCAGCTTGACCAGGGCAATCTGGTTGGTGATGTTGACGCGTTCTCCTGCAATCTTAAGGTCTTCTATGCTGCTGTACTGGACATCAAACACCTCGCCCTGCATGGAGAGGGGGAACATTTTGAATAAAGTCTTGGTTGTCGTGATTGAGTGTGTGTTTCAGGTAGTAAAATTGAAGACCAGTAATCTTAGATTTTTGTGCAATATAATGACATTGTACGTTGATAATTGGTACAGTTAGCAATTTTAGCAGCACTGATCAATGACAGCAAATATGCCATTTGTTATGGGTGTTCTGACCGCCGGTTATGCAGAAACGGTGTATATGCAGGACTGGCAGTGATTCAGCCTAAATGCATCATCCCTCACTAAGTACCACACAGTGCAACCCAAACATGGCTCATAATGATCATTTATTGCAACAAGCTTGTCTGTAATGGCCTTAACAAAAAAAAAAACCTGTATCAAATGATAAAACACCAAATAGTTTTTTCTTCTAACAGAAAGGAATGAAACGTGTGTGCGTGTGTGTGCGCCTGACTGTGTGGTCGTCTGTGGGTGCATGTCTGGGTGTGTGCTGCATTATCTCAAAATGAAGGTGACCTAATAGTTTTTTTTATTTGAAGAGAGTCATTACACTAGTTTTTTGTAAGCAGGTCTCTCTCTCTCTCTCTCTCAATTCATTTTTCATATGGCCCGGGGGCGAGCGTAACGCGATGCTGCAGTGAGGCGAAGGAAAGTGGGAGCGAGCGATTTGGAGAGTGAGAGAGAGAGAGAGAGAGAGAGAGAGAGAGAGGAGCTCATCCTGTTTGCATCAGGGGAGACTCGCTAAAGGAGAAGAGAGAGAGAGAGAGAGAGAGAGAAAGAGATTTATTGCTCCTGCTTGCATTTGCATCATAAAAGTCCTCTGTTCGAATGCAGCCGCGTCGCACAGAACACGGCAACACAAATTGGAGTGGGGAAGGATTTCTCTGGGCAGAGGTGGTTGGGGCTGGGCAGTACAGTACGCCCATCTCTCTAAGCTCTCTCTCCCCCTCCTTCTCTCGCTCGCCCGCTCACGCCTGCGTTTCATCACTTCTGGTCAGCTAACGTCATTAACGCTGTAAACTTCCACCGCCCGATAGCCCCATCGACCGAGCACTTCATCTATCTGCGGGTGGGGGGTGGGGAGAGAGACTGATTGCATCTCCGTTCCATTGTTTGAAGGCAGTTCAAATATCGACCTCCTGATTAACTATTATGACTCCGTTCGATGGGCGTGAACGCGTGATCGGCCTGTCGTTGTGTCACACAACAGACACGGTGGAGCCCGTTTACTTACGCTAAACCTGCTGCAGTGGCGCAGGGGGAGGAGTAGTGAAGAGTTGGAGCACGCTTGCACTCGGGTTGGGGGCAGCACATTCTCTCGGAGCTTCAATCCCAGACAAATCAACAAAAATCAAATCAACAATGTAACTTTAAATGTCCCCTGTGATGACGTTAAAGTTGTGTGCCTGGCGGGACCTGAATGGCCTTGATTCAAAATCATCAGTAAGATTGCGCGCCATGTGCGGGGCCAAATCATTAGTTACAACCGTGTCTTGCTTGTTATCAATAACCTCTGACTTATACTGACATGTTAGGGCATGATATTAAGCAATACAAATTGTAAGGACATAAAAAGGGGGAAAAGAAAGTACAAAATAGAAATGTGAGCTCATTCATTTAATAGCAGATAAAAATTAACAAGTAATATAGAATGTATTAACTTTTATGAATATACATCTTACTGAGGCAAAGTGTCTTGATGGAGATATGTGGTCATTACATATTGTTGCACAGATTAAGCTAACTGCATACTAGCTAGCTGTATATACCGTTTTCTTGTATGTATGTATGTATGTATGATGTACAACATACAATGCCCGACACAAGATGGATTTTGCATATGTGATAAATCCAAACCACCTAACCTGTGTGTAATAAACTGGCTAATTTACAACCGTACAAGAAAGGAGTACAAATGCCTTGTTTTTACGAAGAAGACAGCAAAAAGCAATGGCTGCAAACAAATGAATGACATGTTTTGTTATAGACATCTCTTTTCTTTGTGTTTCTTGTGTTTCTAGTAATAAAGACAGACATAAATGACAGTGTAAACATCGCCTTAAATCAAGAACTATGGTTAATTGTGCAAATCTGCATGGTTCAATCTCAAAACAATTTTGAAGTTAGTTTGTGCCAATGGATTGGAAGCATTATGGGAGAATTTGGTGTATGAGAGCATTGGCAATGCGGCTAATATGAAAGTCTGCCTGCAGCGTGTGAATCACGGTGGATTGTTAAATGCCAAATCTCTCCATAATCTGCAATTGAAATGAGCCAGTCAACAATAACCCAGGATGGGTATAGCACTTGGTTTTCCACAAAACATGACCGAAGTGTTGGAAGACTTTAAAACGAATCAACATTGTTCAAAATTGTGTTCTCCATGTGTGATCATGTTTCTCTGTGCCTTCTTAGTCACTTTAACATTAAATAACATATAATTGACACCAAGCATATAGTTGATTTGAAATCTTATTGCCGTACATCCACATTTCTAAGGGAAAGACAATTATCTGCTTGTTCATTACAGCTACATTAATGCATGTCAGAGGCAGCAAAGAGCATTATTAAACCACACCCCTCCCCCTACAACACAAACAATGATTATTTCACTGGATGTCCATTAGCATACTGTATTCAGTTGTATAGCTGTATAAAAACCATACTGTGGCTTTCCAGCTATAACATATTGCACACAGTATATTTAACTTGTGTACAGTATTGTGCATGGTCTACCAAACATACTTTAATGGCCACATTTTTAGTGGGTGTGTCTTTATAGTCTCCATTTCAATTTAATGTGGTCTTATGGAGGCAAATAACATAACTAAAGACTGTGTGAACTAGGGACTATAATATAATAGACTTTCCATAGCAACAGTGAAACGGTGCCACAATACAGAATTCTTTAGCCCTCTGCACTTGTTCCGAAAGCACCATCCATCCATCACAGTTGCCATATTTAATTGTCTGAAAGCCATGTTTAGATACGGCAAACCTCCGCTTAATTCAAGGCAGCGTGCAGCAACAGAACCAGGAAATAATCCGGTGATGGATGAGCATGACCCTCCTCTCCATAGACTCCCTGAGCAAAGCGACAGATGGATGGATGAAGGAAAGTGGAGTGAAGCGAAGAGGAGAGGAGAGAAAGTTGGTATTCAGAGAATTGTCCCAACTTTTCATCTGCCCCGGAGCCAGCGGTGGGCTCCCGGGAATAGCAAGCGTCTCCTTCAAACACCTCCCTTTGTTCCGCCGATACGGCGAAGAAACAAACCCTCTAAAAATAGAGTGCCGTATTTCTTCTCTAAGGTGTCGGATAGCGAGAGCACGGGCGCGGTACATTCATGATAACTGCCGTTAACCTTCACACTCTTTAAAGACGGCAAATATTTCATAATTCATTCACCATGCCGCAAACGCTGAGCCGCTGTATCCCTGCTGTGCGTTCACGCTGTGTTAAAAATCTGACAATCTCAACCAGGCAATCTCGTCCTTATCTTTGAGTTTAGCCAATAAGGAGAGCACTTTATCCTCTTGGTCTCGAGGAAATAACCTGCAGCGTTCTACAAGGAAAACGTCCTCTTGTTGTAGGTTCTATTTATGGAGAATATTCCTGTGGTGTATGACCTATTTAAAAATGCTTCATTCCAAACAACCTTCACTCAAAGCTAGTTCTTGAAACATTTTAAACCATTTCATGTTAATTCTAAATGAATAAAATCACAGACAAGTATGCTGAATATTGCAAATAATTAAATACATAACGCAATAACAAATTGTCAGCGTGTAATATTAAGACCATGAGCTATGATGACTAGAGCCTTTACGACTGGGTGGACCCACTGCTGGAAGACAAGGAAACAGTTGTCAGGGGAGGGAAGAAATACTAGTTATATAACAGTTAAAGGTAAATAAAAAGGGCGGAGCAGGACATTAGAACATTGCTTTAAACTAGATGTTGCTTCAGGGTCTAGCCGTGGCCCTTTGCTTTTGCTATGGCTTAGCATGGGTTTCTACCAGGAATGAGTAGCCATCTTCCTCTGACGTTGGCCTCTGGTAGTCAGGTACAGGTACAATTCAGGTACGGGAAAGGGGGAAAGTGTGTGTGTGTGTAGGGGGGGTGGGGGTGTAGAAGGCCAGAAAAAAAAACAGACCTTTGGTGCTTGACCTTTCCCAGTGACCCTTTATATGGAACAGAGCGATGAGGGCAATACATTTTGACCGGGAAAAGGTTGGGAGAATGAGAGAAACAGAGTCGTCTTGAACATGAACTTTAGTATTAGTCATGGTAACCGTGATCCGAGACCGTGTCATTATGGACCTGTAGCTAGACGGGAAGAGAATCAGGGAGCGTCTGACCTAGAGTGTTATATGTGCCCTTTCCAGGTGACCCGTTTGTCATTCGCCCAGAGCGTTGTGGGGGACAACAGGATTGTATTTGTTTTGTTTTGCATGTCTGTGAGGGGGAAACATTTGTAGTTAGGATTGACATATTACGTCAATCTGACAAAAAGAGGGATGAAAATCAGAACGAAAAATGTTTTCCACCATACTTTATTTGGTTTGTTTCACAACATTGTCACCATTTGAGTTATTTTATTAATGCTTCATTTTTTCTATTTATATTCTATTTTGTATTTTTTATTTTTTTTTTTCTAGGTATTTTGGAGAGAAGCAGATTAAAATGCATAACATTGATGAGTTTTAAGTTAATTAAACAATCAGTATTGTCAAAGTGCATCTTCTAAAACTACTAATGATGATAATGTAAATTCCACTTTGAAAGATGACAAATATTCTCCCCATAATTCATTTTCCCAAATTCCATCTGTTAAGCACATTAAAATGAAAAATGTATTACAGTAAAAACACTCCTCGATCACAACGGCTTTCATTTATATATGTACATTTAACTATAACTGTTTAGAAGGACACTCCTTATGAATGAACCATAGACTATATATATATATATATATATATCTATATCTAAACAGGTACAGCTAAATGTACAGTACCTCTAGGCTTCCATTTATATATGTATATAAATATGTATATATAGTCTATAGTTCATTCATAGGGAGTGTCCTTCTGAACAGGTATAGCTAAATTTACAGTACTTCTAGGCTTCCATTTATATATGTATATAAATATGCATATATAGTCTATGGTTCATTCATAGAGAGTGTCCTTCTAAACAGGTACAGCTAAATGTACAGTACCTCTAGGCTTCCCACAGCAGAGTAGGCAGCGTAGGAATCAGCCTGGCTTTGCATATGGCGCTGGTCGCACGGGATCCCGCTGGGCAGGAAGCACTGGTGGCTGAGCCTATCCGTGACGGTGTTGGAGGCGGGACCAGGCAGGCTCAGCAGGACCGTGTAATTGGACAGACGGACCTCGTCCAAACCGAGCCCCACCCACTGCCTGTAAAGGTACCGGGCTCGGGCCTCCTCGCTGTTGTCTGGCAGGCCGGCGAACGACCTGCAGGATCACAGATACAAAGGAAGGATGGGGGGTCGGGGCGGAGTTATATTTGAATAACAACAAGATGGAGCATTGTAATGCATTTCTAGAGGCTGACGTAGGCAGGCAGCGCCCGGACAGCTACATCTACTGTACCGTGCATGGCCTGAAACAAAGTCACTTTACTCCAACATAGTTTGCTGCAGAAATACCGTTGTGGCCTCATAGTGATAGGAATAAACATTATATACTGAAAATATCCATTAACGCCCCCAGAGATAAAGAATGGGCATCCTCATTGAATTGCATGGAACGCTGGGTCGTTCTGGTATGCAAAAAGGATGAGAAGTCCCCCCACACACAAAAATAAATATATAACTCTAATGCGGAGGAGCTGTCTGTTGAACCCTCTCCGTTTTTTTCTCTTTGGTTATAGTATAATCAATATTTAATAACTCTTACTTTTTAGATGAACAACTCAAGAGCAAATTCAACTCGTTGCTCACATGTGATGAATGTTATACTACACAATGCTTCCCCTGTACTGTATATTAACCACACAGAATGTTGTTCATTAACAACAGCCACAGTACGTTTTACAGGCATTCTATAAGGGCATCCATGTACTCAAAGTTCTACTATCTAAACGTAGTCAGTGGAGACAGCAGTCAGTAGAGACATGAACATTAAATATTGACCATTGATTAAATAAACTTGTTACGTCGCCTATGGATCTATTCCGGTTGCAGATCCACTTCTACCACTATCCTTATTACTGTTGACTTTGAGCATGTCTTCTGTGCAGATTAATGTTCTGGCAATTACTCTTCTTGCACAAATTGATGCATGTGATACTCATTATGAAGTGGTGCTTATTCAGCCAGACCAAAGGTCAGGAATATTTAGACATTTCCTCCCACATTTATCCCATTCTGTCTCTCTACACAGAATATATCTCACCATTAAACTCTCCACACAAACTGTCAATCTCAGTCATTTCCTCTCCACTAATTAAAAGGAGAAAAATGTCAATATATTTGAGCCAGGTTTTATTGGAGCTTCTGCCGTTTGGCTGTACGGTGTTTACTCTTTTTATTGTTCAAACTCTGAAAGGGCACCGCTCAAAGTTCAGCAATAAAGCCATTTCTAAAGAGGGGAATGGCTGGCATTTCCAGGTGCTGCATCCATCACTGAGCAGTTCCTGGGTCAGTACAATTATCCCCTAAAATCTAGTGTGTTTTTTTTGGTTGTGGTCACACGTCAATAAAAAGATTGAATGCCGCCAGTGATTTTGTCATATTCTGAGCAGCTGCCTGTTCGCAGCCACGCTTAATGATCGTGAGACATTTAAAATGAAATCCATATGAACCGACAACTTTATCTGCGTTGCCTCCGAGGGGGGTTGTCTGTGACTCTGTGCGTTTGATTTCATTGTGGGAGCGCATTGGCACATATTGTGTTGTTTAATTAAATTTAAATAATTAAAAACCCTATTTTTATGCATACACATGATTGCCACTATAAAAACTTGGCCTGTGCGTGTTTGTGCGAGCGTGTGTGTGTGCATGCGTGTGCCTGTGCGTGCTCGTGATACATCTATATCCATCTCAGCAGCAGATGGTGAAAACACTTCGCCCATTCAACAGTCAGCAGGCTATGTCTCATTACTAGCTATGAGCATAAGCAGGAGGTGGTACAGTATGTGTGTAAGTGTGTTGTGTCCTCTGAGACCTTCATTTATGAAGCGATGTTGTTGAGAGGGTCCCCTGCAGTTAAAGCAATATTGAAGTTGGGTAAAAGCGATAACAGTGTGTGTGTGTGTGTGTGTGTTTGCGGATATGTGTGCTATTGTGCATGCACAGTGGCTACACATATTGATATGACAGGTTAACCTAATGAGCCTCGACTGCACGCAGTCCCTCCACGGGATAAGCAAGTCCTGTTTAAAGGGTCAGTATGAGGAATACCTGTTGCCATGGAATACAGACACAAATGTCACCCTCCAAAGTTCAGATGAAAATTGACACAAAAGTCTGATTAATGCTTTTAATTCACATAATACATAACATAGATCAATATAAATATGTATAGACAATAATATATAAATAAACCACTTAAAAGACAAATAATAAAACAAAAACAGCATGGTCAAAAATACAACAACGTGGGGTCAATAACTTGTTAGCACAAAGCTACAGTAGATTGGTGACAGTATTTTCCAGTGTGGTTACAATGGGCATTACAAAAACAAATTATCTGCATATGCCTCTCCCACATTTGAGTGGTCCTATGAGCTCATTGGCTCACACCTATCTGGGCCCACCATACAGCTATTTGTGCACAAAAACCCTGCTGCGCTGGAGCAAAGGAATCTGATTAGAGAACTGAATTATATCTCTCCTTTAGAGATGAAGACTGCCCTGCTCACCCAAACCTGCCTTCTACAGTAGCGTAATTCATTAAATGTACTTTTATCTTGTCCTCTGGGTCCAGGCACTAATTCTTTAGCATTCCTCACCAAAGAGATAAAACACATGCTCTCACAAAGGCTCCTCTCAAATCCCAAATGTGTCTGTGAAAGTTAAAAGCCGTTGTTCTGCTAATGTAGCAAAATGGCAGTCATCCTTCAAAACAAAGTCTATGGCTTCAAAACACAATATCAGTTTGAAAAAGAAACGCAAATTGGAGTTCATATTACAGTTACATATTTTTCTTTCATCTGACGGAACCTCCCGTCAACTGTTTTCCTGTAGTAGCTTTCTATGCGGTTTTGTCCTACCTAGTTACTGTAACTAGGTAGGGTCAAGTGAAAGGGGTGGTGCTTGGCATACAGTAGGCTAATTGCCTTAGTGGGACCTCTGTGAAAAAACCCACGAGCCCAGATGGGTGAGGCCGGCAAAAACATTCTGAGCTGCTGTTGAAGATAACATATTCCTATAGCGCACAATCATTTAAATAGCTCGTCCATTTGTTCAAGAGACAATTGATTTCCTCTGTTCCCATGTGTGTTAGTCACATGTGATTGCCTCCATCACATTTGCATCCGTCACATTTTAAACAGCAGCCCACGTTCAGCTGGCTCCATGCTAAATTCGGGTGAAATGTACCCCCTGATGCTGGTCTCCAAGTGAAGGCGGGGGCCGTCGATAAGCAATACATCATTATGGAGAACAGAGGCCGGTGTGAAACTCCAACCCATTATCGTCCTGCTCTGTCACAGAACCTATGGACGCGTTGTGGAGTGATTAAACACATTACAGTGACTATTAGGCATTACATTTTTAGCCTAGTTATTGTCAGTTCAATAACTGATGCAAATTATACTCCCGGCATTATGGAAGTGTTTTCTAAAGTTCTGTCTCATTCCCCTGCAAACCGCTAATACAGCGTGTCTGCTTTGGAAAATAAAATGGGCAATCCAACTGTACTGCAAGTGGCAGCATAGTTTAACTCTCTCTAAATTGAAAACACAAAACCTCAAATCTATTGTCACATCCTACAAATGAAGATGACACACACACACACAAACAGGCCTCTGGTTTTATTCTTAGGCACTGCCCATCAACGTGGGAGACAGCAGGAGCTTCGATAATGTTTAAACTCTATCTGAACCTTACAAACAGTGACAAAAACAGACGTGATAGCCCTCTACCTCGGCGGCACACACACACACAGTCCTCTGACAGAGCTCCTCAGCTGACTGAGAACAGGTCCCATCAACACAACTATACAATGCTGTGTGTGCAGCGTGTGTCTCTATTGTGTGTGCGTGCGTGCGTGCGTGTCCCGTCGAGGGAAGTGTGACAGCTCCGGAGTGTCTGGCGTCGCCGACGGTGATAAATGAAGACAGAGAGCTCAGAGACAGACTGTTCAGTGACTTTGAATAAAGGAGCCGTTTGAGACGGCCCTGTGTGAATGTAAAACCACTGCAGTGATGCTATGCTTCACTGTCCCCCCCCTCCACAGACAGCAAGCTGCTTTTCACCCACACATTAGCTCAGCTGTTAAACCCCCCCCGCCCCGTAGAGTAATACCTTCGGCACTAACGGCCCTTCCAATAAGAACGTTGAGAAGAGATTGACAGCTAAGTAGATACAGTTATAGTGTTATGCGAGTGGGTTTGAGATCAAGTGTAGTTCTGTACAGTCCAACAATGAGACGATCGCTCCTATACCACAAGGCTACTGAAGAAAGCCTATAAAACAGCCTATAGACAACCACCATTACGGTTCCCCAGTTCCTGGCTTTGCTGGGGATTGCTCATGTCAATAAACTGGTGGAGCGCAGATGACTCTTCTGCAGCCGACTGTGACGATTAGCGCCACACGTTAGAATAAAGGACACAATGATAAGGACAATGACTTGGCGTGGTAAAATCCTAGACAGGTGTGTGATTGGGGGGGCCTACTGTTGAAGGCCATATACTGTAAATAACATTTGTGGGTTACTACCGTTTATGTGAATTCTATTCTGGAGTCATAAACCCTACCGTCCCCCTGGCCATGTGGCTCTTACTGAATTAAACTGTCAAATACAGTGCTGGGGGAGACACACTTGTTGGCTCTGGATGGGCTGACTTTATGTGAATTTGTGTGCGCTCAAGTGTGCAAGCGCGTGTGCGTGTGTCTTGGTGAAGAGAAAATTAATTTGTTCAGTGAATCAATGTAGATAAGTTCCACTGCTTTGTGAAATCAAAGAGAACAAATCCCAGGATCCTAATTACGCCAAAGGAAAAACATGCCAGCGCAGAAACGCCTCCTCAAGTGACTGGGGAAAAAGATGGTTTTGCAGACGTGAAGTACAGTAAGAGATTGTTGGAAGCCATGAGAGCCAACGCGGAAAGGTGAGTAACTGAGAAGACAAAAAAAATTAAAATGGGAGATGGTACAGAAGCTCAGGAAATAACCAGAAGGACTGCGAGAGTAGGTGCGGGTAGGGAAGAGAAGCAACGTGGCACAGATAAAAGGAAAGAATGAGAACAGAGAGGCTTGAGAGAAGCGAGGCAGAGCCATGAAACGGAATCAGTGTGTAATGTGAAGGGACCCTTGCTACACTGCAATTGTCAGACTGAAACCTTCCAATAAGAGAAAGTTCAGGGGATCCGGCCCGTTCCAACAGCAACATAATAGTATGTTTTTTTTCCAACTCTCCCCGCTTTTCCTCTCAGCGTTGAATATGGGGGCATATGGAGGTTTACTGTGAAATCACCTGGCAGGGGAAAGTCTCCTCTAGCGTGAAATGGGGAGCTTTAAAGAAGTCTTTGATTCACAGTAGCTACATTCACTGTGGTTCAAAGTTAAAGGGGTGTTATCATATCAAACAGGGGGTCTCACAACTTTGAGAATTTTAAAGCCAGGAAGGACACTCAAGGAAGAATGCGTGCAATGTAGAATACAGAATGAAATCAGTGGGACCATGTGGCTTTTCCATATTGTAGAAAAAAATAAGCATTCCTTCATTAGGAATAAAGATAACACCCACAAACTCCACATAAAGAAACAGTATAGCATAGCGAATGCAGCATAATAACAAAGATCTGTCAGTAGGCCATGAACTCTAACCCACTGTGGACTTGTCTCGCAGAGCCAGTTTGTACATGCGTAAAGTCTGGGACAATGTACCTCTTGTCTTCATGTAAACGTTAAGAAAACTATTTGTTTGTTCTTTACTAGGAGGACAAGAGATACTTTAATACCTAATGTATATGCTTCAGGGGAAAAGTTAACTATTGTACATGCTTTTAAATATCTTAAAATAATTAATTCTAATTTAACATAAAAAAAAAAGTAAAAAAAAAAAAGAGTAATAACTCTAGTTAAACTTAATTTGTCCAATTTCTGTCATATCAGAAACTGTATAACTACAGAGGTCGCACCTATATATTTTTACGCTATGATCGTTTCACATCTGTCATTGTTTGACTAGTTGGGCACAAGCCTCCTCCACAACACAAACCCTTTGGTCAGTATATCACCAAGCTCTCAAGGTACTGGACAGGGAAAGAAATGCGCATCATAATTGTCTTAAAAAAAAAACATTATTGAACTGGGACAATATTACTACGTTGACTGATGCCTGTCTTGTATATAATTAATAAATAATCTGCATGACTTGGCCCCTCCCCCGCTTAGCACCTTCATAAAGCAGAAAACATCAAATAACAGAAACAAGAATTGCAGCTCAAAGTGCTTAAATTACAGAGAGGAAATACATGCACAATAGTGCTTCCCAGAAGAAAATACATAAATAAACAACATAAGGAATATAAAATGGTTAAAGGATTTAAAGAATAAACACATAATATGGAAAAAAAAGGGCATTTGCTTTATCCATCCTGCTGCTACTGTATGTCAGAATGCATATAGCACCATGCAATACTTGCAACATTCATATAGCGGTGACACAATATGTTGGCCTATAACATTTGTGTCTGTGCTGTACATACATAGAGAACACACACAGGTATGGCGTTAACATGGATCACCTGTAATACACTGTTAGATATAAACTGTTAGATATACCGTTAAGTACTCATTTGGAGATAAGTACACGCATGCCAGTGTGCTTTCAATACACAAGTGTCTTCAGATGATTGACCTGCTAACTCTGTTACAATGATGGCTTTGTCCAAGATTGAACAGTCCCATTTCTCACGGTGGTGGCAGAGCCCATTTGAGGCACAACAAACCTCGGCTTTTACATAAGGTAGTGTCGGCACGTATTCATTGCTTGATAGTTAGATAAAATATTCATCCCCAGCTACACCTTATTATTCTGTACGCACTTGAGTCGAGGATGATTACAGGCATGATAATGGGTTTGATTTTCAGGAGAAACAGTGGTATTACGCTAGACGAATGACGCAGCTCACACAGCAAACAATGTTGTGCAATCAAATGAATGGTACAAGAGGACGATGAGCGTACTTCAATTGGACAACAACAATCAGATCTCGGTTAGTCATTTCAACTGCAGGCAAATGAAGCCGTTCACTGTATCAACGGGGATAGAAATGTGCCCTGCACTGGATGAATAGAACGATGGGGGAAAAGTCGAGCATCTATAAAAGATCCCTCAAAGTGTTTACTTGTGGACAATTCGGGGTATTAGCATTTCCATGGCAGTTAGTCACGCACAACAACATTAATATAATAAGATAATTCATCACTTTGCTGAGTTCTGGCTGTTCAAATGCAATAACAAGTAATACACTTTAAACAATAATATTCTGCCTCTTCTCTTTGATTATTTTGTAACACCACAGATCTTTAAAGTAAATATACTGAGGGAAAAGTCATAGGTGAATACCGTGGTTTGAATTATTCAAGAAATGTATATTCCAAATGTTGTACCCATATCATTTATTCTTGAAAGTGAAAGAGGTGCCACTAAAATATATATAGAGTAATGCAGAGAGGAGTTTATGTATTTTATTGTTGCTACGATGAAACAGTTAAGATGACCTCAATAGACTTTATAAAGTTCTGCATTGAACATTGATGAGTATTTAGGCTCAAAGTTTTACTTTGTGCGTCTACCCCAAACCAAGACAAGGTAATATTGAAATTTTGATACAAAGGTGAGACAACAATTGATGTTAAAAGATTAGTGTATCTTGAAAGTTTTGAGTGGTTGATTAAAATCCGAATACCTTAGTGGGCCTTAAGGCCGTGTGGAGGTCACACACTCAATAAATGAACAATGAAAAGCAGCTGCATATAAAACACATGTCAAGACATCCCACATACGACCTCTGTATCTTGTCAAGGAATATGTTGACTCTCTAACCTTGCTAATGGATTCATCATCTTCTGGGAGCAGAAAACACTGGTATATTTAATGATTCCATTATTCACAGATGACAGTGAAAGCCAAAGGTTGATATAGTCAAACCTTTCAACTCATTTATGAATTGGTTTAATGTTAAAATAGTGTAGTGAATCCTTCGGTCCCACACATTAAACAATTTCATCCTAACATACATGTTAGCATTAAAATGTATTCCTCCCTTCAGGTCTCCATACTAAGAGTCACATGTATGCCCATACACAGAGTCACCGTTTACGACCCTGTGGAATGTGCAAACCTACCCCCTCACCTAAACTATTTTTGGAACAAACCCTGGTCCACAGGAAAATAGACAGTTTCTTTCACTGTTAATAAAGACAAGGTGTATTTACACAATAGCCAATTGTATGCTATGGTTTTATAGTAATATTTTACTGTGTGTACCAGTTGCTAAAAATAACAGATGCATTTTTAACTGTGATTGTTTTTATGACTTTTTCTGGAGCATTTGAATATTGTAAAGATGGTTTAATCCAGAT
>JAODUH010034214.1:0-21893 GCA_027564835.1 Typhlichthys subterraneus
TATTTTTTATATATTGTATTGTTTTTACTCATTTTTAATTGTTTTTAATGACGTAGTGTGAAGCACTTTGTGTTACAGGAATTTGTATGAAAAGTGCTATATAAATAAAGATTGATTGATTGATTAAGTGTTTCGATTTGGAATTTGGACATGATAGGCAAATTTGCATTGCAAAACACATGGGGTCGGCCCTCTTACCCAAATTACATTACAGCACACCACCATAGTCACAAAACATAAATAACTAATATGACAAGATGATGTCATATAAGTCAAGTCTAATATAATTTGGCTTACGAATAATTACGTAAGGGCAGAATAAAGCAATATTGAAGCGTGCACTGATCAATTTGTTTTACTTTTGGAGAACTCGCTATGAGTGTATCTGCTAGGGATGGTAACAAATACGAATGTTATTCGGATAAGCACGAATAGTGTTTTTCCAAAATTTTTAACAAATTATTTGTATTCGGGAAGAAACAGCTGGCATACAGTAGTGAACGCGGGGGCTGACGAATGTTTGCGCTCCGCCTGCTTTGCTGATGTGGCATGACGAGAACTACGAGAAGTAGTCACGTACAATGAATTGAATAGAGCCGTGCTGAGCGCAGCCGGAATATAATCAAAAAGCACAAACATTACTATGCATGTGACGCACTTTATACAGTGCAAACTAGCAAAGTTACTGTGCTTTGGTAGTGGATCAGTTGTAGGTTTAACTTTGTTATTGTTTCGAATTGGATCTACACATGAAAAGGATTAAGAGATTTGCAAGCATGGTGTAAACTACTGTTTTTCAGACTGCATGCTATTGTTGACGCTGTTGTAGCTGTACCATCCAATTTTGACCACTCATTTGCGGTCACCTGTCGTGTCAAAAGTCCTGATGACTAGTTTATTTTCCAAATATAAGCAACGATATTGGACATACAAAGCACCAGAGGTGGGAAGTAGCATGCTACACGTACTCAGTTACCTTTACTTGAGTGACTTTGAAATTGTAAACCTAAAAGTAGTTTGAATGCAAAATATGTTACTTTTACACCAATATATCTGGCTATATTCCAGAAGTTACTCTCTACATCAATCTGACCATTTCAAAGATACATAACATAAACAATGCGAAACATCTCGCAACTGTTCTTCCTGTATTCAAAGTAGATCACGGGCTGACTGGCGCTGCAGAAAATATTGTTTCACAGCAAGTGTCAAGCAACATACCAATAGAAACTCATTCGTGCGGCAAGCGATGTTCTCTTGTCTGCCACACACACACGCTATTGCAGACAGTGGAGAGGGAGAGATCCCAGCGCTGTTGACACCAGAGACGTGGACTTCGTTTACAGCTGCTAATATAACCTATTTCTTCCAATTTTCATTGTGGTCTGAATATGTTATACGTGCGTGAGCCACAACATGCACCCTCTACAGGTGCGGAGGTGGAGGGCGCACCTATAAATAGAGGTGCGCTTTGAGCATGGCTGAGAGGGCGGGACAGCACACAGTTATTGACCTCAGTCGCTGCGTACCACAAAAGAACCCATTAATTCCTGTTAATGTTTTACATTCTATTTTTCTGTTACAATAAAACATCTTTCATATAACTATTCACGTTGGAATTCATTCAAGCCGCGCCTGCAAGTCAGACATGCTATACCCCGCACTCCCCAATGTGGACGTCAATCTGGAAGGGCCATAGGACATGCCTCAATCCACTTTGTAGTTTTGTCACTACACATAGCCTATAACTGGTGCAATACAGGTATAGGCGAGTTGCAACCGCTCCCTCATATGGCAATCATCTTTTTCCCATTTTCCAGGATCGTTACGCAAATTTTTACTTTTGTACAAATACAAATAATAAACTGGGCTTTTTGCACATCCCTAATATCTACACAATTATTTTAGCAAACTAAATTTTAATATGTCTATATTTCATATCATATCTTCAGAATGGAAGGTGCTAGAAACCAACAGTCTTTTGCCCCATAATCCAGACATTCTGCCAAAGAGATCGATATATGGCATGTGTCAGCAGCAGCTCTACAGCACAACGTCAAAGTTGCTTCTAAAATACACTCTCCAAAATTTTCTGAAAACGGCATGTGTGTATATTTCGTATCATATCTTCGGAACGGGTAAGTGCTAGAAACAACAACAAACTCTGACCTACTTACGTTGTTTGCGTTACTGTATTTAGATAGGCTAGCTTTTTCCCATTGAGCATGCAGTTTCTTCTTGGCTTCCCACCCTGCCCCAGTGCTTAACTGCAATAGACATGTTAATTCAACAGGTTATAGGCCACAATCCCCCTTAGCCTACCAACCATAATGCTAATTGACATCAGTAGAAAGCGGCAAAGATGGCTGTAGGCATGGCCTCCCACGGAAAAAACTGTGGCCCACCAGCAAGTGATGTGCCTTAGTCGTAGCCTAATTCCAATAATTCAAAACAAATACTTTTCAATATTTCAATATGCAATATTTTTTAAACATTTAACAAAAAACAAACGAAAGAGGTAGCCTACAAAATAAGTTGGTTTTACTGACATGCAGGTCAATGAAAAAGCAGCATCTATCAAACAATGAAATACTGTAACCTCAACAAGGGAATGTGCAATTATTTAATGAATTCGACTAATTATTTATTGAGGCACGTGCTCTGCGATTTCTTTTTTCTCTCATATTGTTTCACTCCGATGTCTCGAAAAATCTCATTTTGTGTTATAGCCTAGACTACTTTAGCGGGGGAAACCTTTCGATGAAAATAGAGATGTTCATTTCTAATTATAATTATAAAAAAAACACACACTCATTTGACACGTGTTGACGTACAATGGCAAGGAGATGTTCTATTAATAAATATTTACATAAAGATTTGGACTCGGATATCAATCAAGCTGTAGTGGACCTTATATCCACCAGCGGCAAATTGGTTTTACATTAGGCCTAACTGTAGGCTACATTTTACATTACATTATTTTTGGTATGACTACAAACCCATAAGTCGCTTAAATGATGTCATGACGTTCTCGCGCCACATCAAAGCCGAAGAAAGCATTGCTTTGGTGACGTATGTTCAATACGAAAGCTGTAGTTTACGGAGCCGTTACACACAAAATCAAAGATTACGTGATAGTTGTAGAACAAATTGCGACGTTCTTGTCTTGAACAATTACCTTTTAAATAGACAAGCGTACATGTGTACTTTGTGATACATTTCAAACGGGATCAAATGATAATTCAATTCTCGTCATTGACTAATATACATGTTTTCCAAATGAAGGTCCCATAATGCGGAAGTGATTTACGAACTTTATAGGCTAATACAAATGATTTACCAAGTTTTGGTTCCTTGTTGTTTAAATACTACTGCTGTAAAAAACAAAATCACAAATGCACAACTAATTAAGCCTAGGCTATTAGGTTACATATAATTTTTCTGCACAGTCATTGACTAATGTACATGTTTTGAATATTACTCATTTATGTCAGTCAAGTTTATTTATATAGCCCTAATCACATTGCAGTCTATGGCTTTACAGCCTACATTTCACATGAAAGCAAACATGCAAAAATGCATATCCATAAAGACACATTATTTCCAAAATGTTTTGATATCAATACAAGTGAGCAAAACATAATCTCTAACTAGAATGAGGCACGAGATATGCGTTTCGACACCGCAGTGTTCATAAGGTCGAATTCAGAATGACTGACCTGTAAAGTTAATGCAGCATACAGTATGTTAATAGAGTAAAATCTTGTCTCATGCATGCACTGTATCGCTAAGGTTAGATGTTAGCTAACAAGTCGCTTATACTGTACAGGGCTCCAGAGCTATCTTTTTCCACTAGTAGCACTGGTGCTCCTTAATGAAAATTTTAGGAGTACCAGCACAAATGTTAGGTGCAACACTAATCGACGCAATGCAGCTTATTCATATTTTTGTGTTTTCTACATTTAAGTATGTTTGTGTATATTTTCAGTAGTGGAGGAGGGGAAGGTCGTTGCGCCTGGGTGGTGCTCGTGTTGCCTGGCTCTGCCCGACAATTGCTCTGATACATTTTCTAAAATTTCATCTTACCCCCAACAGGGTGCCTATTAAAACAGGGATTACAGACTGTCTGTTTTCATAGCCACCCTGCTGGTGGACCAATCACGGTGGGTTAGTGAGATTACATCAAGCGTGTTTTGAAATAGTGGTAGAGCTAGATGAGATGACCAGATGAGATTATCAAAAACAGTTGTTGCAACACCTATTGGTTAAACACTGTCCAATAGTAATCATAGGTCAGATGTCTCTATGCCCAGTAGAAGGAAACAACTTCAAACACTGCCCAATGGAGAGTTGCCAGACCTTCGCAAAGTGAATATTACGTCTGGTTACACCAGGCTAGTGCTTGTGTGCCTACACTATATAGAACACTGGTGTTCTGAGTTCATATAAATGGGTGGGCTAGGCCTATTTTTAAAACATTAAATTAAATTACACTTTAAAAGTTATAATAGCATTTATTAATTTATAGTCTAATGCCTATTTGACCCACTACTACTTTAGAGAGAGCACTGCAGTCGCCCAGATGTGACACATTGATGCTTAGTAGCACGGTGCCGCTGCCAGGTCAGATAATCACGTAACAATGATTGATGGCCACCAGAACAACTAAGGCATTTAATTCCCTTCAAAACTTCAAAGCATAAGCCCCTCACTGAGTTCGCTAAAGTTACCACTAGCATACCTAGCTAACGTTGGCACGAACATTATTGAATCACAATATTATTTAAATGAATCATTTTAGTTTATCATTATAACAAGGCGATTACAAGCGCAGACGAACGAACGAGCACTGAACGAGGAGCAAAACAGATAACAGTTAACAGCATAATGATAAAACAAAACACTGAAGACGTATAACTACAATAATATCCAACAACGTATCCCTCGCAAACCCATATTAGCCACACAACTTAACAAGTGAAATGTATACCGGTAGTTGACTGTTAAATCTGTTGTGTAACTGGAGAGCATTCGATGTAGTGATGGCTGCATGTGTCGTAACGATGGTCTCAGTAATCAATACTTGGTGTTTACCCCTCTCTATAGATGGAATATCTCTCTTCTCAGTTTCTCTCAGTCTCTGTCTGTGTCTATCTGCTGTTAGTTCAGTCATGTGGTTGTTGCCACTTGAAACGTGGGCTTGGGCCAGCACAAGTAAAAAACAGATACAGACGGGCACTGATCACAGACTAACACTCCAAGGTAATAGAATATACAGATTATTTAGTTCATAGAATATACTGGCATGTAAAGTATGTACAATATCTACATAATCATCAATAGTAGTGTTGAAAACAGATGGGTTCCCACCGTCCTCCCTGCTCTCCAGACATTCAACGCAGCCCGCTTAGAGGACAAGTTTGCTTGTCTTTCTACGTCAAAATACTTGCCTTGAAGTTGCTGCACAGACTGACCTGTGCCTGTGTGCCCTCCCTCCAGGTGCAGCGCAGTGTTTCGTCTAACCAAAAGCCCCGCAGAGCCACTGACCAGGGTGAGATGGGTGTTGAAACAAGGGGGTGACGAGCAGCAGAGTAGTCATATGTGATCCTTTTACTCCTCCTTTAACTTTTGTGTTTCTTACTTCCTCTGCCAGGCTCTGCCTACTCGAAGCGAGGTGGTCAGGGGGACACCCGCAACGCTGCAGTGGAGGATTCTGGGAGAAAGGGCTCGTCGAGCTGCTCCACCAAGGTGCCTGCCAGTCCACTAGCGTCATCTGACCGAAAGAAGAGTGCTACGCCCTCCACCGTGAGGCCACACACTCATTCGTACACATATTTTATGTTTATTTAACCTTTATTTAAATAGCGAGAACAGACTGAGATTTGTATCTCTTTTTAGGCTGGGCCCTGTGTAAATATGTTGACATGTACACCACAGTTCAAGTGAAACACAAACATGTAAAACAGCAATATGTTAAAAAGAAAATAGCATCCAGTCCTACCAAACTCTGGTGACCACTGAACTCAAGTGTAATCCATGTACGTGATCTGGTGTTGACTTTTGTAAGTCTAGGTTGAATTAAAGAAAATATACAGTGGCTTGCAAAAATTATTTATACCCCTTGAAGTTTTCCACATTTTACAACACAAGCGTAAATATTATTTTATTGGGATTTTATGTGATAGACCAACACAAAGTGGAAGGAAAATGATACATGATGTGTGGTATTTGCTCTGATGCCCTTAAATAAAAATCATAAACCGTTATTGTACAAGTAGAATTTCATTGAACAAACCACCCAATGAAAACAGTATTTTTTTTTAAGAAATAAAAAACTCAAAATGCACTGTTTCACATTGTTAAGCAGGCCACAGGTTTCAAGCAATATGGGAAAGAAAAAAGATCTCTCTGCTGCGGAAAAGCGTCAAATAGTGCAATCCCTTGGACAAGGTATAAAAATATTTATTTCACGAAAACTTAAGCGTGATCATTGTACTTTAAAGAGATTTGTGTCTGATTCATAACACAGATGGGTTAGTGCCGCTAAAGGCATAATGAGGAAGGTTACTGGCAGACAAATTCATTGGATTAAGAGAGCAGCTGCTAAACTGCCATTACAAAGCAGCAAACAGGTATTTGAAGCTGCAGGTGCCTCTGAGTCCCGCGAACCTCAAGGTGTATAGTAGGTTTATGCACAGCTGCCTCCAGAGGCTTGCAGCTGTGCATAAACCTACTATTCGGCCACCCCTAACCAATAATCACAAGCAGAAATTGTTGCAGTGGGCCCAGGATTACATGAAGACTAAGTGCCATGCAACCCTGGATGGTCCAGATGGATGGGAGTAGTGGATGGCCACCATGTCCCAATAAAGCTGCAATGTCAGCAAGGAGGTGGTGGAATCATGTTTTGGGCCGAATCATGGGGAGATAGCTGGTAGGCCCCTTTGGGGGTGAAAATGACCTCGACAAAGTATATAGAGTTTCTGACCACTTTCTTCCATGTACAAAAGGAACCAGTGTCTTCCGTAGCAAAATCATCTTAATGCGTGACAATGCACCATCTCATGCTGCAAAGAATACCTCTGTCAGTGGCTGCTATGGGCATAAAAGGAGAGAAACTCATGGTGTGGCCCACATCCTCCACTGACCTCAACCCTATTGAGAACCTTTGGAGCATCCTCAAGCAAAATGTGGGTGGGAGGCAGTTTTTATCAAAACAGCAGCTCTAGGAGGCTATTTTGACATCCTGAGTAGAAATTCAACCAGAAACTCTCCATAAACTCACAAATTGAATGGATGCAGACCATTTGCAGTGACGCTCAGACCCAGTTGCAGAACCTAATACATGCGTTTGTAACGTCACGTTTGAACTACTGCAATGGAGTCAGGCAAAGCCTCAAGCCCCGTGTCCACCAGCGTTATTTTGTAATTGATTCCAATGGGAGCGCCGCGTTTTTCCAGGCTTCTAAAAACGCCAGGAGCGTGGCGTGGCGCTGAGCGTTTTTTCTGCGGCGAACGTCGGGCGCTGTGTGTTTTTTCAAGTTGAAAAATGTTCAACTTTGGGTGAAACGCCGCGCCCATCACTGTCACTTCACTGTTTCCCCGGCCGTTCAGTCGCAGCGGTGCAGGAGCGGGATAAATACTAGCAACCGTCACGTCCTGCTTCTTGCACACAACGACAACAACAATGGAGAAGTTGATAGTCAGATGATATTCCCGGACTACCACAACATTACTAAAACGAACAATTATGTATAGAATATTACAAATTAAATAATGTGTTGA
This sequence comes from Typhlichthys subterraneus, assembly GCA_027564835.1. NCBI lineage: Eukaryota > Metazoa > Chordata > Actinopteri > Percopsiformes > Amblyopsidae > Typhlichthys > Typhlichthys subterraneus. Next base: position 7,786 of record JAODUH010034214.1, read on the forward strand.
TAACACAAACTAGCATTTATTTGCAACATATGAATTCCCACGGAGATTCTGTTTCATAGCAACCAAAGCGACTCAGCTGAAAAAACTCTGCGCTTCCTAGCGCTGTCAGTTGGGCTTTTTCAGCAAAGCGACCAGCATTTTCAGCCGCGGATAAAAGCTTTGGTGGACACGCGGCCTTAGCCAGGCTTCAGCATGTTAAAAACTTGGCTGCAAGAGTCCTCACACACACCAAACCCTGGAAACACCACACTCCTACACTGCAACACCTCCTTGGCTCCCTATCAAATTCCGCATTCAATACAAAATCCTGCTTCTCACCTACAAGGCCCTTCATGGCCTTGCACCCCCTTACCTTTCCAACCTCATTCACTCAAACACCTCATCATGTATTCGCCGCTCTTCAAAGTCAGGTCTGCCTACTGTCCCAAAATCAAGACTTTGCACTATGGGGGACCGGGCTTTCAGTGTTACTGCCCCTAAACATTTTTTAAAACAGACGAAGATGACTGACCTGTTAGCTGCTAGCTTTTCCCATGGCATAGCCATGTTTTAATTGAACTCTGGTTTTATTATGTAATTAATGCTTTTTGTTTGAACTAGGTTGTACAGTGTCCTTGGGTATCTTGAAAGGTGCTTGGAAATGTAATTTATTATTATTATGCAGGATTTGTGAAGGTGATATCAAAGAAGGGGTCCTATGTTAACATTGCTTTTGATTTAAGTAAATATGACCTAATTCTGCAAGTTAAACAAATGACCATTTTCAGTTCTTTACAAACTAAAAAATGTTTTGCAACTCTGTTGTGTATAATAATTTGGAACAGTGCATTTTGCATTGACTATTGAGGAAAATCTGTAAAATATCACATGTATAATAATTTGCAACGCGGTATAGTAAAGTTTAAAGTTGTGGAGAAGTTTAAAGCAGGGTTAGTTTATAAAAAAAATGCCCAAGCTTTGAACATCTCCAGAAGCACTCTGACTCTGGGTGGGGTGGGGGTGGCTGAATACTTATGCACGGCACACTTTTCAGTAACAAGCATGGTGGCTGTAATGGTACTTAATTCTAAAAACAGATTAGTTCATGTTAAGAAGCAAGAAGTTAAGCATTCGTTGTTTTCCACACCTTGGGAATTTTATCCATCCATCTTCATCCGAGTCAGGTCGTGGGGGCAGCAGCTCCAGCAGGTGACCCCAAACTTCCCTTTCCCGAGTCACATTAGCAAGCTCTGACTGGAGGATCCCGAGGCATTCCCAGGCCAGTGTGGAGATATAATCTACCCCGAGGCCTCCTCCCAGCTGGACGTGCCTGGAACACCTCTCATGGGGCATCCTTACCAGATGCCCGTACCACCTCAACTGGCTCATTTCGGCGCAAAGGATTTGCGGCTCTACTCAAAGTTCCTCACGGATAGATGAGCTTTTCACCCTATCTCTAAGGGAGAAGCCAGCCACCCTCCTGAGAACCCATTTCGGCCGCTTGTACCAGTGATCTCATTCTTTCGGTCATGACCCACCATTCATGACCATAGTGAGGGCAGGAACGAAAATTGCCTTGAAGATCGAGAGCTTTGCCTTCTGGCTCAGCTCTCGTGTCGTCACCACGGTGCGATAAAGCGATTGCAATTCTACTCCGGCTGCTCCCATTCTCCTCACGAACAAGACCCTGAGGTACTTAAACTCCATCAATTGGGGTAAGGACTCATTCCCTACCTGGAGTAGGCACTCCATCGGTTTCCGGCTGAGAACCATGGCCTCAGATTTAGTGGTGCTAATCCTCATCCCAGCCGCTTCACACTCGGCTGCGAACCGATCCAGCGAGTGCTGGAGGTCACTAACCTATGATGCCATCAGGACCACATCATATGCCCCCCCTCACCACGACTACGCCTCGATATCTTGTCCATGAATATTACAAACAGGATTGGTGACAAAGTGCAGCCCTGGCGTAGACCAACTCTCACCTGGAAAGAGTCCGACTTCAGAGAATCAATACACGGCTCTCGCTTTGGGCATACAGGGATTGGATTGCCCTTAAAAGGGGGCCCCCTCACCCCATACTCCCGCAGCACCTCCCACAGTATCTCACAAAATCTATCTTTAAGAAATAGTTTTAATGTTTTATTAACTCTATGAAACGTTTTTTCATTTTTCTAATTCCAATCAAATTTACAAATTTGTGTTACTACCGCAGATGGAATATATTCAGCCCAACTGCCTTTGATTACCAACCACTGCTACGCCTGACCACTGTCGGAAACAAATTTTCGATATCTTAAAATGTAACCATGACAAAATTTAAATTTAATTTTAAATTGGCGTTCAGGTTGTTAATATTGAATCAAATACATCAGCAAAATTGCGTCTTTGGTATTACTGCATACAAGTGTAAGACTCTGTTTACCGGGAGGGCATGTGGAACTCAGATTGAGAGGAGTTTGTTGGTTGCACCAGGCAACCTGGGCGGCGGCAGAGCAAGGTGGCTGGATGTTGGATTGGAGTCATGTCGCGCTGGTCCACCAGGATTGCACCGGGCGACCTATGATAACTATCTGTAACAAGACAGAGACGGCTCCGTCTTAAGAAGTACATGATGTCGGCTAAAATACATCAACCAATAGTGCGTGAACTCTTCTGTTGATTTCAGGCAGACTGGGTGTCGTAACGTCCTGTTGCTGTCTCACAGTCCGTAATCGGGATTAGTCAGTCAAATCAATAGTGGCGTTTGAAAAAGCGAGACGCAAACTTCAATACAATAACGCACACACAAGACAAATCCAGGACATTTTTGGCGATTTTGAAAATCCAGGCCAAACACATTTTTAAGGCCTCAAATAGCGAAAATGCAGTATGTCCAGGATAAAAAGTACGTCTGGTCAGCCCTGTAACACAATATAATTCAACATCTAAAACCTTTGACGTGCATTGCAGTTATACAGCTACCGGTAGGCCTACATCTGACTAGTAGCAGTGATCCATGTGTTGTGCAATAATACTTACAAGAAACACTGAGAGCACGTCCTTTGGTGAAACGACTTATATAATTTAAAGAACAAAAACAAGCACCTTTGTAATCAATTTTCTTCACTTATAGACACAGTAGCTTCTCCCGCAAGCTAGCTCCGTACTATGCAGCACTGAGCTTGTGGGGATTTATTCTGAAATTGTTTGCCAAGCCGCAAAGTCTCTTATTGGCTGAATATTACACTATCGTTTTTAAAAGAAATACACCTGTGCAATACTCATGCTGTCTAACCTGTATCTTGATGTGCCCCACATGTGAGGTGGATGGATAATCTCTGATTATCTGATTTAGACAGATTTGTGAACAATATTTGAGAGATATAGGCCTTTGCGTACATAGAGAAAGTATTAGATCTTTGAGTTCAGTTCATGATGAATGGGGGCAAAAACAAAAGTAATACGTTTATAATTTTGTTTAGTGTATATTATTTTTGCATTCCACGGACCACTGTGGCTGGTTTACAAGGCTATTTTACGTACTAGTATTTGGCTAGTGGCGGGTGCTAATTTCCCACCCTGCTTGTAAACAGTTTCACTGGAACCATGTTCTCAATTGTTGTTGTGCTAGTTTCTGATTATTTATAATTATTTTATGTGATGTGCTATTTGAATGTGTCCACTCTAATTATTGACCCTGCTGTTTCTTTGTGTAATTGTTTACCCTCCAGAATAGTATCCTATCTACCGGCACAGGACGAAGTAGGAACTCCCCTCTTACTGAAAGAGCGACATTGGCCCAGGGCATCCAGAACGGCAAGGACAGGTACACTCGCACACGAGTAACATAAAAACACATTGTGAATGAACTGGCCTGACTTCCACAACCCTTAGCCAGCTGGCCATGCAAGGCCCACATCTGCTACCAAGAGCAGAGCTGTGCTGGACTGCAATGGACTGCTAATTATTCTTAGATGTTTGGAGCCCCCTGCTGGCAAATGTAATTATTCAGGCTTAGTGTAGGTCGCTTTCTGTTTTGTCCAGAGCAGAGCATTGTGGTGGTCAGATAACTCTCCTGATGCACAATCTTGCTCCATCCTTCTCAAAACCTTTCATAGTTGCATAGTTTGTAAGTAAGTCTCTTCAATATGAGGTTATGTTTACTTTAGACACTGTATTGAGGCAATAATGCCAGTGGTATGGTATTTATCGTTTAGGTAGGTTGGCAAATGCCCATTGTAAGACGGTGTATGGATCGGATACGATCTTAAAATGGCCGTTAGCTTACTTTTAACCCTAAAATATACATTTTCATAATGGTTATTATTTTTATAACTCAGACTTGCCTCGCAAGCTGTATTGTCCCATACCTACATCAAATACTGACCCACCGCAGCTTTGAATAGCGTAAAATGAAATCACCATAAACAGGATACAAGGTAGTTTTCTGTGAAACCAAGGCAAAACACCATTTGACAACAGACACGTTTGGCTAATGTGAACACGGGCGCTACCGGCTAAAGCTAACTGGATATAGGAAGGGACCAATGAAAAAGTGATTGTGATAAGAGAAACAGATAAATGTTTTGTGAGCTGTAAATACCACACCAGTTGAATCAAAACAGTAAAGTTGTTTTACCTGTCTTTGTGCGGACTGGCGCTGGTTACACCGGGCCATGAAGGGTTCCCGTGGGTTACTGGTCAAGAAGCGCACTCAATTTGGTCCTTAACCTGGAGCGGATAGGTTAGAATGGGTGCTTCCGGTAGGCGACTGGGTAAACTCTCTGCGCTTTCACCCCAGCAAAGTAATTGGATGGAGTGACTTTAGGCTATTTTTGGTGATCTTCGCGTGACGCTTTAAAAGTCTCTCACCGCTCTTCGTACGATTCTTCATTCCAGCATAACACGGTTTCAGTGCTTAAGTTATTTCCAACACGGACACACCAGATCACTAATCCACGGAGTGGCAGTTATAGTTCACTTGACTTTGACACGCAGGGAATTCTGTTTATACTGAATCCCTTACATAACTCTGAAAGTAAAACTGATTAAAAAAGCATGCTTACGGAAAAACCTTAGAGAAAGTAAACTGTTAAACTAACATGGTAAACAAAACGGCGATGGCCTAGAGGCAAACTTAGCATCTAACACTTGATGCTTGGTGCAGGTAAGCTATACAAGGTTGAACAAAGGCTTGAGTTCAAACAAAGAACAGTAACACGCAAATACAGTTAAGTTATATACAAGGACATTTTGACCCGGGCAAGGATTTTGGGTCTCGCACTGGTATTTAAGTGAGGAAGGTGGGGCTTACACTTAATTGCAAAAGGGGGAGTGTTTTAGGGGTGTCCCTACATTCCTAACTTGGAAATTATTAGATTTTATAATGTGATTTCTAAATATGATGTCAAACAAACATATAGTAAGAGAAGAAGCTTAATTCTTTAATATCGTATTGGTCCGAATATAAGACTGTTTTTTTTGTTTTTTTTTCTCCTTTAAAAGTGTCTTAAAAAGTCACGTCGTCTTATTTTGGGGTCTAGACAAATGGCGCCAAATACAGTAGCGTACATGATTTGTAAACTACTTTATGCCATCATCCACCATCCCTCGCTACTAGCATATGTAACGCCTATAAGGATTTACAAGTGAAACTGATTTAAAATAATATATGTGGGGCAGTTAATCCAATCAGTTTGGCTATTGGAGCGGAGTGAAATGTTTAAAATGAAACTCAAGACACCAAGGGTTAAATGTAAACAAAACTGCCGGCTTTCTGTATTAGAAATTCTTTTTACAATTTCAATTTGGTACCAATGATGAGACAAAAAAACAAAAACAATGATGTCACAATTGGCTATGACATCCAACATAAATGGCAAAAGGTGAGTGTTTCACTTTCTTTGGTTATATTATAGATATCACATGTTCACCCTTAAGTCTAAATGTCACCACATCCAAGTTATTCAAATTCAATTCAATATTGTAATATCAGAATTCAACCTAATGTAACAGTTAATCTTAAATGGAAGAATAACTCCTACCAATCAGCACTACATCCTCAGTAAGCAAATTAGTTTATGTTGAAGGAAGTCCAAAGTCCAAACATAACATATGTCCAGGATAAGTCAGAGTTCAGAGTTCCGTAGGGTTGGTGTGTGTGTGTGTGTGTGGGGCTTAAGAATGAACATGAGTGAGGGGGTTTGTTGCAGTGGGGCCTACCACACCGCAGAGTGTAGTAATGGCAAGATGGGTCCAACAATCTTGAAGGGACGGCTCCAACTATTATTCAGGGACACCGGCTCGCCATCAATTTCACCAGCATCCAATCCAGACAACGGAAAAGGAAGCATTCAAAAGGAAGACAAAAAACCTGACAGATTTCACCAGAGCAGCTGGACACCCACACCAAAATGGCGGCTCCCAGTAAAACCATGAGGTTTTCTTGTTTGGAAACCGTAAAAGCCATGCGTCGTGGAAGAGTCCAAAGATCAGACACCGCAGCTAGTAACTTCTAGCAATGTATTTCAACACTGCACCTTTGAACCGTATTTTTATAGCAGTTAGCTATCACGGTGGTACTACTGCCTTTAGCTTCAGTGTAATTCATTCTTAGCAGTAACTTATCCAGTTTCCTCCATTTCTCACTAGGGTGTTGTTTATTTTTATCCAACACAGCAAAACTGTGCTTCTCTCTCTTTCCACACACACTCAAAGATCGTTCTCACTAGCTCCCAGAGACGCGGCTGCAGATCGGTGGGGCTATCTTCCACCAGCTAGATTTACGATTGGCCAACTAGCATATCAGTCAATTTTGCCCTAGTTACTAAATATTAACCCGTTGTACACCCAAAAATGCTCACTAATTATATTTGAAGATAACATCACTAACCAGAATGATTTTAGAGAATTTACCTTATTTTAAAATTAAATAATATACAATATAAATCATCTGTGTGCATCTGTATGGTGATAGCTGAGTCACGTTGACACTATCTGTAACAAGGTACAGCAAAGGTTGTACTTTTTACGCAAAATTTGAGTTTTTGTTAACAGTGTTATGATTACCTTGTTTTACAAAAGTTTTATTGAGTCAGTCTTGACATTCTGTTTGGTTTCCTGGTTTGGAATTGTGACTCTGCACAACAAGAACAGACTAAGTAGTCTTGTTAAAATAGTCAACAAGATCATTGGGGTGAACCAGGCACAGATAAATGAAATATTTAATCTGCATGTGCTCAGGAAGGCCAATACCATTCTAGACTGTCCTGGCCACCCCTTGGAGGATCAATTTTGTAGGCTTCCCTCGGGGCGGCGCTTCAGAATGCCTAACAAAGAGGATCAGAAACTCCTTCATTTCAACGGCCATTACACTATTAAATGCCACGAAAAACTAGCTAATGGCATGTCCAACGGAAAAGTCTCCATATCTTGACTCTTATTACCAATTCTGTATGTTGTATGTCATATTGTGTATTTGTTATTTATGTGTGGATTGTGTGGCTATCCTGTACTGTCTCTCCTGTTGCTGAAATAATTTCCCCTCGGGGATAATAAAGATTTATTGATTGATTGATTGATTATTGACAGTACTGTTTTTTTTTTTAACTTCCCTGACTTGATTATTCCAGCATTCAACAACCAACTCCTTGTAGGGAACTTGCAACTACATCACTCAAACCTTGAAAAAGGACATTCATCAAAGACAAAAACGGGCTAGACAACCTTGTGTAGTGTAATCTCTCAGGCTTCTTGTGAGGAGGGATTTGAGCAACTTGGGGTCCACCACTCTGTTCCTCCACTGGTTTGTGCTGTTCAGTCATTTTCATTTCTGTTTCAGATACCTCCTTCATATGCATTTTCATCCAACAACACAGGGCATGTCTCATTCCCTAGAGATGTTTCCCCAAGTGGCTGCTGGTCAGTGTTTAGAGAAAGATAGTTAGGAAAGTCATATCAGGTGAGGGGGCTGATTCAGGTAAATCGGCACATCCAGGTGGAGTATCCTCATCAGGTAAGTTACCTAGTTAAGACTCTATCTCCATGGATTCAGGTAAGTTCTGTGTATATAGATTGTGGTCATTGTCCTCTGCAAGGAATTCAACTGCAAATGGTATGGGGAAAGGATACACAGATGCCTCACATTGTTTTGTCTCACAAGAAGGTCTCAACAAAGGGGTTTCATGCCCTGTGATGAGCATGTCAGGTTCTTTGATAGAAGTTTGGCACATCCTCTGAGTCAGAAAATTCCTCACCCACTCTCACTGATGGGACTGTCTTGTCCTCCTTATGTCTGATTTCTGTTGAAGAGGCGCGTCCGTCAAAGTTGTTGCAGGCAGAAAACCACAAGCAAGGAGCAGGTCTCTCCTTGCCTTCAGGCTTGACTGTGTAGACAGACAAGTCACCGGCTTTCTTCAGAACAACGTACACATCATCCTCCCACATATTTGCTAGCTTGTGCTTTCCACGCAACTTAACGTTGCGAACGAGGGCTCTATCACCGACCTCTAGAGTTGAATTGACGACTCGTCTATCAAATCGCATTTTATTGCGATCAGCATTCTTCTGTGCATTAGAGGTTGCAATCTTGTAACTCTCTTCCAATTGGCACTTTAAGTCACTGACATACTGCGAATGTGACTTTGTCAGTATTGATGGGCAATCCAAAGGCTAAGTCGATTGGAAGCCTTGGTTGTCTCCCGAACATCAATTCATAGAGAGAGAACCCTGTCACTTCACTTTTCGTGCAATTGTATGCATGAACAAGGGGTTTTACAAAGTCTTTCCAGTGTTGTTTTTCATGCTGACTTAATGTTCCAAGCATTTGGAGGAGAGTGAGTATCACTACCATCCGAGTTCCCCTCGGATGGTATGGAGTCGTACGTACTTTCTTTATACCAGTGACCTCACACAGTTCTTTTATGGTCTTCGACTCAAGGTCAGAACCTTGGTCACTATGTAGTCTTTCTGGAAAGCCATAATGGCCAATAACGTGCTCCCACAGGCTCTTTGTTACTGTGCATGCTTGCTGATTGGGCGTTGGTATCGCTACCGCGTACTTAGTAAAATGATCAGTAATAACTAGTATATCTTCTGTGTTGGACTGGTCTGGTTCCAAAGACAAGAAATCCATACACACCTATTCAAGTGGCCTACTTGACTTTATGCTCACCAGCGGTGCTCTTTCAGGTGGGGATTTCCTCCGTACACAACGCTCACAAGTCCTGATCATATTTTCAATAGACATGTACATATTTGGCCAGTAAAATCTGGCTCTGGCTAGATGCATTGTCTGCTCAACCCCCATGTGGCCCATGTCATTATGGAGGCTCTCAATTCCTCAGGAAGCACTAGCTGAAAGGTGATATTGGGTCCAGCTTGTCTCCTTCTATAGAGCACTCCATTATGCAGCTCCAGTCGGTTCAGTTCACGTGGGAAGTTCAGGCAGCTAAGTCCTAAAATGAGAAGGTGGAGTTTGTCCAGTTTCTATTTGAAAGATTACCTCATTGATAGCAGGGTCCAATCTCTGCTTTCCTCTCAGCTCATCTTCAGACAGAAGGGATAAAAGGAAAACCATCCACTTGTTCTTCCTGAAAACTTTCTGGGATAGCTGTGGAATGATGAGCAAGAGACTCAACTAAGGGCTAATCCAGGGTTTGGAAGTTTATAATTTTAATCTTCAGCAATGATGACAGTGTGCCGGTCACAGATTGGTTGAACCACATCAAGAGGAACAGTGTGTGAGAATTGGTGAATCGGATTGCTGTCAGTCACCACTGTGAAGTTCGTACCATATTAAGTAGTTAGAAAACTTCTCAGTGACTGCACACTTGAGGGCCAACAACTCCAATTTATGGGAAGGGCATTTCATTTCACTTTTCGAACGTCCTCTGCTTGCAAAAGCTATTGCTCTCGGTTGGCCATCCTGGAGCTGATACAACACGGCCTCTAGGCCGATGGTGCTGGCATCTGTGTGCAGTATGTAAGGAAGACGGGGGTCGGCAAAACCCAAGACAGGAGCTGAAGTCAGCTCTTGAATTGCCAAATAAAACGCTTCCTGACAACAAGGCACCCACCTTTGACCAAAGGGCTCTTTTGGGTTATGGTACTCTTTATCTGCACCCTTTTTAGGCTTTTTGCTGCCCTTCCTTATCGGTGGATACCCAGACGTTAGTTAATTAAGAGGCTTTACAATATGAGAGTACCCCTGGATGAACCTCCTATAGTATCCAGCAAAGCCTAGGAAGGACCTAAGTTCCTTCATGTTTGTGGGGACAGGCCAAGTAGTCAGGGCCACAATCTTCTCTGGGTCTGTTTCCACGCCCCACTCTGACACTACATGGCCAAGGTATCTATCAGAAGTCTAAAAGAATTTGCATTTTTCTGTGGCCAACTTCAGCCCATACTCCCTTAATCTTTGCAGAACACGCATTATTCGCTGCTCATGTTCTTCCAGTGAGGATGAGAAAATTATCAAATCATCAATGAACACTAAAACCTTTTTGAGGTTAATCTCCCCCATACACTTCTCCATAAGTCGTTTGAAAGTAGACTGTGCATTTGTCTTTTGCACTGTATGTAATAATTTGTATTTCTTACATTTTAGTGATTCATACATTTTTTGTTTTCTTTCACTTTCACACTGTGGCTTAATAAACATCCATATATGACTTTTGCTGTCATGCAGATACATTGTCACGTGTTTAACTTACTGGATAGCTCGATAGCAGTCATTTCTTGTGAGACCAATACAGAGCTCTCCAGTTAATTTAGCATTACAACAGCCTGGGTGTAGTATTTATCAAACATATTCTATACAAAATTGTGAACATTTTGAATTGTATAATTAGACAATGGTTTTCAAGGCAAAAAACACTGCATGAAAAGTGTCATGTCATAGGGCTGCACATTTAATCATAATAAATTTGCAATCTCGATTCATGCCTCTATGCAATCTCATTTCTACATGAGAATGATTCTTACGTAATTTCATTTATCAACTGCGTCAAACAAGTGCTCCTACTTTCTCCCTCAACAAATGACGACGTAACACCACATGACGCAGAGCAGCAAGAAGTAAAATGTACACAGCGAACATGAGCGAGTCACCGGCAGACTGAAAGAGGTGTTGTATGGCTGTAAAAGTAATGCATTCTTCTTTAAATACCAGAACTATTTTGTTGCCGTTTACACAGGTTTTATTAAACCGCTATTGCAAGGTAGGCAATTATACAGTAAGTAGGACTATACCTTATTTCTGATCAGTTGGGTTTTGTTATAAGGTACAGTAAATCAGATGTTCGTGTGCTGTTTCAAATCCCAAAATTTGAAATTAGACAATTCAGCCGGATATAAATAGGAATGGAATATTTAGTTGTGCGTCTGTTTTATCTTGCAATGATTTAGGCCTACGTTAGCTCCTCGTGGAGCTAACATAGACAGCGACACAAAACTCCCCAATGCACTCCCACCTTCTTTACACTCACAATAGGGGGGCAGGATGGTCTAGTGGGGCAGGATGGTCTAGTGGGCTGGGTGTTGGGCTCCCCACCGAAAGGTTGTGGATTCAAACCCTGGTGTTGGCCTACCTGTAAGCATCCTTGAGCAAGATGCCTAATCCCTAACTGCTCCCAGTGGTTGGTCGCATCTTGCATGGCAGAAATCACCATCGGTGTATGAATGTGTGTGCGAATGGGTGAATGTGAGGCAAAATACTGTAAAGCGCTTTGAGTGGCCGAAAGGTTAGAAAAGCGCTATATAAATGCAGCCCATTTACCAATAGAAGGATGCCACGTTTATTAAAATGGCAAAATTGTGCTGAAATCTGAATAGGTTGATATTTCGTATCATATCTTCAGAAAGGTGAACACTAGAAACAAATAATTTATTTCCTCATACTCCAGACATTCCACCGAAGAGATCGGTATATGGCTTGTGTTTGTCAGCATAACAGCGGCTGTACAAGACCAACAGCAAAGCTGCCTCTAAAATATCTTGTCAAAAAACAAAACAATACACCCTGAAAAATAAATGTGTAAAAAATGACAATTTAAAAATAGATAAATGCATACCCCATGAAACTCGTGGCACATAAATAAGAATGAATATGCATAAATAAATATAATGCTGTATTTCAAATAATTTTTTTTTTTTTTTTTTTTACTCCGTTTGAAAGTTAGCCATTATATGAAAGTAGTGAAACGCATCCACAAGACCCTTAGGGTTTAAAGGGTTAACTAATGTGTGTAATGTTTTAGTGTTGTACTTTTTACAGTGCTGCTTCTAGCCATGCTTTACAGTCCCTACAGGATTTCGTGGGCATTTTTTGATAGTTGTGGCCTAAAATGCCTGATTTCACGGCAGCTTTTTTATAAAGTTGTGATGCATGTTGCGGTGTACTTAAAGGTGTTTTTGCAGTAAAATTGTGGAAGAAAGTAAAAGTTGCAAAAAGTTTGTGTTCAGCATAACTTTACCAAAAAGACATACCAAAAAGAAAGGATTAAAATGTTTTACTAATCTTTGATTTTAATGCTTTAAACATTAAAGGGTTTAAATATTTTAAACTGAAGTCAGCGGAAAACAAAAATGGGCTAATAATGACATAAGTAAACAATATCGTGACACATGCGCACAGAGCTAGGATTACAACAAACAGGGCAATGTCGTCATCTGCTCATGACGCAAATCCTCCACTAGGCTACTTTACAAAGAAAATACTGTGTAGTGTTTCTCACTGAGTCACCGGGTTGTCCACACCTGCAAACATGGTAGACTAAGCTCACGGGGCAAAGTAGGCTGAAATTATATTTTGTTAATCTTGACACATAGGCGTTTAAGGCTAAATTTGCCAATCAAAGACATACCCAAAGTAATTTAAAAGCTGTATTAAACTATTTTGGGGTAAATAGATGGTATTGGTCTTCTCTGAAAAGTAACAATCTGAAATATTCCCCCCAACTGTAAATGCTACTGAAAAAAAAGCCTTAATTTGTTTATGCAGAGATGCCTGCAGATTACTATAACCATGATTTATTTGCTGGGAAATACAAATGGACCACAGCCTGAAGCCTTAGGGTTAGCGTTGGGGCTGAACAATAATTCGAATATCGATCAAGATTACGATTTTGGCTTCAACAATTAAATGAACATGATCGACTGCGATATTGATGTTTAAAATGCGTGCTCTGCTCATAGAAAACTCTATGTATCAAATCAAGCGCTCCCTAGTCACCCGCCAACAGCAGCTGATTTGGCTGTGCGTGCACCCTCCAACAACAGCATGTGGATGTACAAACCTTTCCTGAATGTTGCGAGGCAGCAGTCTGAGTAGAAAAATAATAGAAAGTATGGATGTCATGAGAACCGATACTACCGGTACCAAGTCAATGCCAAAATTCTGAAAACATGACTGTACTCGTTTTTGTACAGTACCGTAGGTACTGGATATCCAACCTGGATGCGTACGGTACCATGGAAGTGTAGCTGCAGCTCTGCCTCCACTCGTCAAAAAGAAAAACAGCAAGGGTACTTTGCGTTCAAAGCGGATTATCAGTGACTACTATATTCACAAAAAAAGAGTACCGTAAACTATGCCAACGTTGCCTTTGAACTTTTCAGCCATAGTTTCCATCTTACCGGTTGAGTAAAAAGTTCTGCAGTTCCGCTATTGTCATGTGACATCAATGGTTCATTGATAAACATATCGCCTGGCGAAAGCTAAACAAAATCAGCCTTGAAGCGAATTTTTATTCGCTTCAAGGTAAGATATTTTGGATATTTGCATTGCAAAAATTTACGTGTGTAGCTGTAATTTACTACAATGCATTTTAACCAACGCGCTTTCGCCTCGCGCTTCCTTATACCTCCAGAGCACCGACCGGGATCTCTGTGAATGTTTACCCACCCTAGGAGCACTCTCGTGTGGGCACCGAGTGACAGAGGTCCCGGTGGTACTAACTCTGAGCCCACTTACTGGTATTGGTATCGACTACTAGATTTCTGGTATCATGACATCCTTATTAGAAAGACAGCAGACCGGCAAAACAAAAAAAGGTATGACAGCAGCAGAAGACGTAGAGCTTGTCCCTCGAAAGGGATCATCGTCTGTTATTTGGAAGTATTTTGGATTTAGGGCAAGTGATGTTAAG
>JAODUH010034225.1:0-21892 GCA_027564835.1 Typhlichthys subterraneus
CCCCCCCCCCCCCCCCCCCCCCCCCCCCCCCCCCCCCCCCCCCCCCCCCCCCCCTTTACTGTATGCCCAGCCATGAGGGGTGTGTGTGTGTCTGGCACCTGTGGTTAGACAGCTGAACACACACACACACAGACAGACTGACAGACAGACAGACAGACATATGCACACATGCACACACAGACCAACAGCAACAACACTCAACACATGCATGTGCGAGCACTTGTGAACAAAAAACAATTTTCCTTCGCTGCTAGAAGTGCCTAAGCACTACTTGAACTGATAGCAAATTAAAATCATATCATATTTTTCTATTGATGAGCTATTATTCACTGAAGAGACCACAAACGGAAGTAAAAATTGGGTTTTCCACCTGCAGTATTTCATAAACACTATGAAACATGACACAATATTTCATTCTATTCTAAAAAGGCAATGCTGAAGTCTATATACAGTTTGTGAGATTAAGTTTTAGGTACTGAGAGAGAGCATCAAAGTGCTAGTGGCTTTACTGAAGAGTCTTATTAATAATGTCTGTGGATTATTTTAACGTTGTTCTTCTCTTAAGGACTACAATTAACATCTGTCCGCACATTTACAAAATAGTAATGAAGGGGTTCCAGATAATTACATTCCAAACATCGCTAACTTAACAGTGGATTTTGCAGTTATCGCTGGGAATGAAAGATTGTGACTGTGCTGATTATAATAGCTGAGGAACCTAGTTTGATTTGTCCTGCTCCTCGTTTCACAGGAGACCTTTGCACCAGACTGAGCTGTCTGTGTAGGCAGCTATCAGCCGTTTTGGAAGGCACTCAAAACATCGCTATGGAATAAGAAATGAAATACCGATCTAAGTCGTGCTGTTTACATGTGGCAAAGTCACCGTAGCAATAGTGGTGCTACAAGCGTCACATAACACTAAAGAGTTCAAACAGGATCAAGCAGCATCCAAACCGACTGGTTTACACCCATTGCTCAGACAAACTTGTGTGTTGCATCAGTGTGTTGTGATGCGAGGTACACACTGTCCAATTGTGTCATCAACTTACATACATGTCAGGGTGCTTTTAAAGCTAACCCAGGTGTGAGTCTTGATGGTGGTGCAACTGGCCATCATTCATTTGTTCATAATCTCACTCACACATCTGTCCGTACATGTATTTAATCATTATAACCACTGCCTCATATACAGTAGCAATGTGGTTGCTTTCCATCTAATCCTACCAATACATATTCACTAACATTGCTTATATTTGTAAATAGTCACATTTAAAACATGCAGGTACAGCTTCTATTTTTAACTGACACACTAACCCAGCTCCCGTTGATGGCCCACTACTAAGCCTTCCTCCCGACAATCGATTCCAACACCTCCTGTGTTTCAGCATCTCTCTGTCCCTCCATCATTTCATTTCATCCTTCCTCCAATAACGCTCCTTCAGTCTGTGTGGTTCCCCCCAGGGCCACGGGAGACATTTTGTCCTTACTGCTGACACAAGGTTCTCCAGTGATGAATGTATCTGTCTGTCTGTCTCTCTTAAAGTGTGTAAACACAGACACACACACACACACACAATGTGGAGGCTCAAGGACACATTGGAAACGTCTCCAGGGCCCAGGGGTCTAGCAGAGGGGTCTTTAATCCCCATCCCAGAGAGTGAACGCCTGCTGGGAGATTAGACTCAGGCTCCGTGGGGTTGGTATGATGGAGCAGGGAGAGCGAGCGATAGAGAGAACCAATAGGAGCACCAACAACACTGCAGCAGGTACACACAAACCATATAGAAATGGTGTCGTTTGTTGGTGCTGCTACAGCAATGAGAATAACATCTCCAACACACAATCACTTTGAGACTTTTAACACCAAAGGACTTTTAGAGGTCTCATTTCAGATTACAAGAATCAGAAAACTAATGCGTACTGACTGCATGTCTTACCCTTTACCGCTCACATCTTTTTTGGTCACATACACATAGCGAAATTGGTTCTTTGCCCATCCCTCAAGGGAGCAGTGTGCAGCCATTGTGCAGCACCTGGGGACCAGCTCCAGATATAGGCCAGTGTCTCCAGTCAATGGCACTGACGGGAGAGAGTTAGCCTGACATGCTTTTTGGATGGCAAGACACAGGGAATTTCCACACAGAAAGGCAAACGCAGGGCCTTCTGGCTGTGAGGCCATAGTGCTATCCACTGGGCAACCATGTTGCCCCCTTTTATTCAATTTTATTTCATTATTACTATACATTTTTTTTGTGCTTCTTTAAACTAAAAGATACATTTAATTGTTTGTGCCACTGACTATAGTCATACTTAGAATGCATTTCCTGTACTGTTGCGGTCTACATTATACACTACATTATACATTATACACAGGTCTTCACGGTTCGTACGAATGCGAAATGAACCAAATGACACAACGACCAACAGACCCGTACCAGAAAAGTATCATGGATATTGTTTTTTTAACGGACCCATACCCGTTCAGGTCCAAAAGACCCGTTGAGTGCCGAAATAATAAAGAGAACCATCTTGTGTCGCCATCTATAGTCAAGGATTAGTTCAGAAAAGTTTGCTGAGTAACATACAGGTTCCCACACTCACACTGCCGTTTATGATAGATTTTAGTTAATAATTTAGATTTACCAACGGAAGCCAAGACTGGACTTATTCGATGTTTCAATTTGTAATTCCTATCACAGACCCTGTACGGACAATGGCCAGATCCGCAAGCAAGTAAAAGTATATGCAAACATGTTCAGGGGCACTGGCAATAATATCGCTCACCGAAACCATGACAAAGAAATGCTGTTTATTTTGGTTTCAACATGTTGTTATTGCTTCTTTACATATATATAAAGCTACCTATAATAATGTCAACATATGTATTCATTAATTTACGGGTCCAGTTGGTAAATCACATTTGCCCGAGAATCATAGCAGTTATGTCAGACCCAACCCAGATCCGAGTCGAACACTCAAAATTGGACCCGGCTCGATCGGGTATCGGGTCGGACCACGGAATTTCGGGTCTTGGAGGGCCCGTGAACACCTCTAGTGCATGTTTGTTGGGGTGTGTGTGTGTGTGTGTGTGTGTGTGTGTGTGGGGGGGGGGGTCTGCATTTGTGTGCTGAGAAAAACCAATCATGCCGTGCTAATCCTCCTCTCTAGCAGCGTGATAGCACAGTAGGGGCAGCCGTTTCAGGACGATTGTAGCCTTCCCGTTAGCTTGCATTGAATTAGCATTGTGTTGTCACAGTAATGCATGCAGGGGGTTCAGAGCTCCACATGTACCAAGGACATTATTCAGAATGTCGTTTGTGGAGTGTGCACAGGTCAATAGAAACATTTGAACATTGTTGTTTACATCCATTATGATATGATACAATATGAAGTAAGATATATATTGGGGAGGACATGACAGCTGCATGTGTGTGTGTGCTGCTTGTATAGCTGAGGATACTTTAATGTAAAGCTGCCCAGATGACAATGACCAAATACAAGACCACATCATCTATCCATGCTGTATAGCGGGCTGTGTTTTGATGGATTATACCAATGTTTGTGCTCACCTACAGTAATAGCAAGATTTTTTTTATTTTAAGTCTCTGCCATAATTCATTTTGCAGCTGATACAATTCAACAGCACAACATTGACTGTAGTATTGCTTTTTTACAACACCTCTGTAAATAATGCTATATTTATCAAATACCAGTAATTTGAGATAAGGGGCCCTATTTTAACGATCTAAGCGCACTGTCCATACCGCACTGTCTATAGCGCAAGACGCAAACAAAGGCATGTCCAAATTCACTTTTGCTAGTTTAACGGTGTTAGAAAACGGTCTTTGCGTCAGTGCGTGGTTCAAAAGGGTTGAACTTACTCTGTGTTTTAGGCGTAACATACAATAAAGTGCATCTGCCATTCCATTTCAAAATCCAAGCGTGATTGCATCATCGTCGGATTGCTATTATATCCGTGGGTTTGTGAAGGCGCTGGAGCAGCTGAGGAAACAGCGATATTCCATCAATATGCAATAAATACTGTATGTTGATGTAGGCTACACAGTAATTATATTTCACATTGTACTCTTTACATTTTTTGTTTGTGTGCTCTTGTGCTTCCCTGTGTGTGTAACAAGCAGAGTGCACGTAACAAGCAGAGTGCACGCACATTGTGCACCCGCCATAGGCGATACTACCTTGACAACACGCTGCACCTTGACTTTAGACCAGGTTTTTGTTGGTCAATCACTTTTCACTGCATCATGATAGCAACGTAATGCACTAGCTAGACCACAGCTCACGTTTAGACCAACACACCCACCAGCGCTCAAATGGGCTCAAGTGCATTTGCTATTTAGACAACGTGGGCGCTGGGCGGGAACATGACAGCTGCGTCGGTCTGAAACTAGCGAAGACACTTGCGTTCCCGCTTTGCGGTGCAGTTCGGCGCAATGTGCCGGTTTTAAGATAGAGCCCAAGGTTATTATTGATATCCTTTATTCAATTCCACTAACAAAATGTTTGCCAAGCAATACATACACTAGATACTTAGTATTGTGCACACGCATTTATCTGCTTGCTGTGCAGCTAGTGAAATATGAAAAATAAATGAAACATTATTCTTTTAAAAAGGTGGCAATAAGCTACAGGCATACCAACAAATCCATAATGGCACCCAATGCCGATCTCTCTAGCCTCCGACTGCATCACTTCATTATGGTCATTCATTACATGCTCCTAGACCAAGTTATTAACAGTGTTCTGATACAATGGCATTACTAGGGGATTGATAATAGAAGAAACGAGAGATATTGGTAAGTGTTGCTGCAGCTTTGCATCATTGTATCAAATAAATGTTTAAACTATATTCTTTGAGGTATGAGAATACAACCAGCAGAATTTTAAAAGAAGGATAGTAATGAGAGTGGTTGCATTATGCAAACTTAGAAACTAGAGCATTAGAGTTTGTTGTTGTTTACTTGTGCTGAGCATTGGAATGGGGCTTAAAAGAGGAGATGGAAACACAACGGCTCCATTAAGAGTATCAGATAGAGAGAGAGAGGGGGAGAGAGCAAACGAGGACAGTCCTTTCGGGAGTGGCCTGCTCTGTTTGTGACCCCGGTACACTAACCTTGTGACAACACCAGAAATCTGTTAACAAGAGAAGTAATTTTAGCCTGGCGTGACTACAGTAGTGGGTTCTGTACTACACCACACACTCTCTTCTCTCCATTATCAACAACAGGACAGCCATAAGCGAAACATACACACACACACACACACAAGCACACAATTCCATTCTGTAGAAGACAACACACAGACAGCCTTCGCCATGTGCACCACATAGCTCACACATACACAGCACCTGCAGGCACATTCTGATGACCCACATGTAGACAGACACAGTGTGCCGAGGGACCACATGATTCTATTCTCTCGTCCATGCGGCTGCACGGGCTCAATCGGACAACAGGGAGGTTAAGAGTTCATGGGTCTGGGGAGCCTTCACAAACTCTGAGGCAAATCCACCATCCACGACCCTGAGACCCTAAAACACTCTCCCAATAGGGAGATGTGTAGGGAGGTCAGTTCTGTACGAACAGAACAGATGAAAAGATTGACACACTGTTTAACTAAACGGCCGGTTAGCTGGGGAAATGAGAGAAAAGAGCTTTGGGCCATTTTCAGATACATAGGTGTTCATTTGGAGGCTGGGTATGGCTGATTGAAGATATACAATGGTGATTCAGCCCACTATCTTTTCATTAGAGCCTTTTTGTTTGCAGTGCTCACAGGTTTTATAATCAAGTGGCAGCAGTGGTTGGTTCACCAAAGAACGTGGCGTTCCCATGGGACCATGCATATTTTTGCCTTTGAACTGATGGCCTGCCATTTACTTACTGTATAGGAATCACCAGAATCTAAACTGGAATGTGAAAGTCTACAATGATATAGATGAGAAATTGTTATAGACTAATTGCCTTTTTTCTCCTTTATTTTTGGTGTATCTATTCCAGTGGTTCATTCCTCCTGCAAACAGGTAAGGACAAAGCATGGAAACACACTTTTAGTTAGAGTGAGTCAGGAGGATGTATCTGCAGCTCACCTAGTGAATGTTGATAATAGGTGAGCCTTCAGAGGAGCTATAATTCACAAAGGCCAATGGTAAAACCCTGCTTCCAATTTGTCACAGAAAAGAGACAATTACTGGCTCGCTGTACTCTGAGCCCAGTGCCCCCACACACACACACACACACGATTACATAGCACACAAACATGGACACACACAGCAAACACACACACAGTGATGTGATTGTACATAAGTCTTACCAATGTGGTTGGTGTTGAATTGCAGCTCATTAGAGAGAGAAAGAAAGAAAGAAAGAAAGAAAGAAAGAAAGAAAGAAAGAAAGAAAGAAAGAAAGCGTGGAGAAGGAAAACTTCAAATAAAATAAAAGTAAATGTTAAATTGAACTGTTAGAGGCTGTTAGATGAGGGAGACAGGAGATAGCTTGCCTAAGTTATGAGACAAAGCGGGCCATGATTGACAGAAGGGCATGGGAAAGCAAACCAGTGGCAGAAAGAAAGCTCTCCCTTCATAGTATCTTAATATTATATTGAACTTCAATCAGCACTCACATCCTACCCAGTTCCTGCCAAGTTCTCGCCCCTACTGTGCTATCAAGCTGCTAGAGAGGAGGATTAGCACGGCATGATTGGTTTTTCTCAGCACACAGTAGATGGAGAGACATAAAGACTAACAGACAAACTGACAAGAGAGGCTGAGCGCCGGTAGTTTACCAAAATCAAAAGTAAAATCAGAGACACTGATGAAGAGGAACAAGCAGACAGAAGGTGTGTTTTTTGGGTTGGGTTGGGTAGGGGGTGAGTAACAGATGAAACAGAGACTTTAAGGGATGAGAGAAGAGTATACACTAGACTATAAGCATGGGCTTAGACAGGCTTTTATGGGTTCACACACACACACACACACATCCTTTGATGCTGCTAGTAGATTCTGTGCTCAGAGCCCGGCAAATGACGGAACAAGAACATTTGATTAACGTTATGCATGGGGACACAAACCATGGGAACACGATTACATCAGAGATGAATTATCATGAAAACAACAAGTTGCACACAGCAGAGAAGTTGACATGCTTATTCCATCAGTCCAGACATGACTTTCCTAGTACTGGTGTTATGAACATGTTGCTATAGCTCTATGAAGTTCGAAACTAAACCTGTCTCAGTCGGTCAGACGATAAGAAGAAGGTAACACTAGCAAATGCATGGACCTCCTACAGCAAAACAAGTAGATGTGAATTTAAGTTAGACTGTTAAAAAATATGTATTGCTAATTCAGCTTTCACACATGGATAGAATACTTGTGTTGGTAAAACTATTCACCATGAGATCATTTGAATTTAAAGAACACGTGCTTCCTGTGAGCCAGCCCACATTGACTTATCATCTAATATATCTTTAGAAAAACCACTAAACTCTATCTTTGTGAGGACATCCGACTCATTGTTGCGGTTTTTGATCTGGCTAAAGGTGGCCCGGCCACCAGCTAATGTACTTGACTGAAAAATAAATGGCGCCACCCTTATCTACCCCAAACACATTGGAGACAACTCAAAAGTCTGTCTCTCTCTCTCTCTCTCTCTCTCTCTCTCTCTCTCTCTCTCTCTCTCTCTCCAGTGGCCTGTCTCATTAGGCATGCATTTGGCACCATATCAACTTCAGGCTGGATTTGAATCAAATCAATCTCCTCTTGATTATGGCGTTGAACATGGCGTCACACCCTCAATTTGTTCTAACAAGCAACGAGATGAGGAGGCAGTCACATGACTCCAACAACACACACACGCACACTGGGGCACAACGTGGGCAGGCCAACACAAAGGCACCATCCTCAAAAGCATGCGTACCTGTTCAAAGACACCTTGGCAGGCTCATTAGAGTAGCCTGTGAAGAGGGGAGCAAAGTAAAGGCACGACACATGGTTAGATGTAGCTGGCTGCTCTGTACGTCATAACACACATCTACTGGGCGTAAAGCACTGGTAGTAGCTGGGTTTGTGGTTCAAAACAATAACACCAGACATACTTCACTTTAAAACCACTTGGGATAGATAGCTCAAGCCGTCTGTTTATAAAAAGCAGCAAAAGCGTATGGAAATGCTACATTCAGTGTGCTGGAATGTTCATGTGCTTGTTGTTTCATGTCTCCCAGTATGGATTCCAGCCCATCTGAGACCTGAGGACGTTTAACCCATCGTTCACCTCTCAACGCTTCTGGATTACGGGAATCTGCTTCGGATTTTATGAGGTTGAATAAAAATGAATCAAATAGTAAAATCAATTAATGTTTTCTGTTTGTTGGTACTGCATATCTGTTTATGATGTGTTTCTTATTGGAATAAGTTAATTAAAAGTGTTGATTAGTTAGGGGGATGGGATGTTAGAGAGCAAACAGAGAGCAAATGACTGGAAGTGCTAAGGTCAAAAACAGACCAAGATACTATAGCTGTAAACAGTGTGTTTGGATCTTATGTGAACTTAACAAGAGGAACGCATTACGTGTGGATGTGGAAAGCAGCAGCAAAGCTTGGCAGGCTATCAGAAAAGAAACTCATATCTGTAGAGGAGAGAGAATAGTTAATGGGGCTTTTTAAACTGAGTAACAGGAATCTTTAGGATAACGTTTAAAGTGATTATGAGTGAAACTGCATCTAATGGGTAACCATTACACAATGTACAATCCTTTACCAAGAGCATTTTTCTGCTGGCAGGGGCTGGGGAGGTTATAATTCTGATCTCAAGAGAATGAAACCAGGTCAGGAGGAAGAGAGGAGGAGGAGGAGGAGGAGGAAGAGGAGGAATGGGAGAAAAGATTATCAAAGATGTGAAATGAGAGAGAATGAGGTGATCACCTTGATTTAAATCAAGACAAGTGCGAGCAACAAATATATATTATTTATAATTACATGGTACATTATTTAGCAAACATGGCTTGACAGGGTGCTGTCAGAAGCCACATGTTCACTGTTCACAGGCTTTTGTTACAGCTGTCTGTCCGACATTTTGTACCCAACACACACGTATGTAGGGAATGCAGACACATGGCTCTACCCCTCCCGCATAAAGGCCTAATTCTCTGGGAGAGAGTTACCCGTCTGATGGACAACAGGTCTGTCCTAGGATGGACGGGAAATGGCCCTTTTTGACCCTATAGGGATTATATCACCAGGACAACCGTCAACATCTAAATTTTTTACACAAAACCCTGATAAGCAAAGACAAGATTAAAACCTCCTTTCCAGGACAAAGCGACATCGACAGGCCCCTGGCAGTGCCTTTTATGTGGCCATCCCCATTCGGATTCTTTCACTATCAGAGAGGAATGAGAGTCTTACCAGCACTTGATGGAAAACAGACCTTAAAGGCCTCAAGACTTAACATATATAGAACATTATATGTCATGTTTGGTGTCCATGAATTACACAATCAGTAATTTGCTTGAATGTACACTTGTCTGGAACCGGCTTCATAACACGGTAAGAAAGGCTGCAATTAAAAACCTTGTACCAAAGTGCAGCTTACCCAAGTACTGTAGGTGTGAAATACCTGCCAATAAATCCTCTGCTCCCCTCTACGGCTGTCAGCCTATATGTAGTGTACCATTAAATGTTTTCTTAAATGATTTTAAGCAACTTAAGTTGCAGATAATGGCAACACATATTATTACAAAGGTGTTCTCATGTCATGCTGTATTTCTACTTTTATAGAATGTACCAAATCAAAGTCTGCATAGGCTACAACTATTATTTTAGTATATGGTGTGGGACCTATATAATTTATTTCTGTGTGACAGTGGTGCCTCATAAAATATTAAATTATGGAAATATCTTAATTCATAAATTCTAAATGTATTAATATTTGAGACGTAATACTATTCTGAACCATAAGTAGCCACAATACGCTACACATATATGGACGAGACATGACGAGGCTCATCAGTAACGTAAAGCAATACATAACTTCAGAAAACCCGCACCATTCCTGCGTGAGTGGAGGCAACAGCACCTTCTCCCCTCAATGCCGTTTCTTGTTATCAAGTTCATGATAACAATACAAAAATACCTTCTTTCAAGAGGCACCACCCAATTTCACCCTGAGAAGGTGTCCGCCAATATACATCCAACTCCTGTGTGTATTAGTGGCGGCTGGTCCTTTCAGAAACAGGGGAAGCACAAATATATAGGCTACAACATGGCTGAAATTATTGCTATTGAATTAAATCACGAAAATCATTAAGATTAAGCCTTGCCATATGTTGCATTAAAAGCAGATACATTATGATGCTATAGTTATAATCACAAAACACAAACAAAGCAGGCTTAATTACCTAACAAACTGTGGAATCTATAAATAGACTGCAAAAAAGTAAACGAAATACAGTACATCTGCTGAGCACTCTCTGATTTCCTGTACGAACGTAGCAGAAAGTCTTTCTGTCAATGATTGGTGTCAATGATTGGTGATTTTTAATGTCCGCCCTCATTGTGAATCTGCCAATAATCAGACAGAGAAGCTGAGCTTTGAGGTAGGACAAAATTGCATTAAAGAAAGCTTACTATCTAATAAACTAAGCTCTCATAGAGCGCCATTGAAGCTGAGCGTCAGGGCAGAACTCAACATTATGCGTTTTGGCCTGTTGTCCAATTAACGTTGATATTTTCGGCATAGACACAGAGCCACTTGAATCTCTCATAGGATCCCATTGCAGCTTAGCTTCAATAGCGATCTATGGGGCAGTGCTTCTGTTGGTCTCGTTAAATACGCTGTTCACGCAGATATCAGTATTGCTAAATTAATATAGGGTTCAACTTCTATAAGGGATATAGTGTAGATGCTGTACACTTAGTAATAATTAAATAGCAATGATGTCATGATATATACTTTAGTAAACATAAAAATATCATATTGTTTATTAAATTGTAGGAGAAGTTGAGCTTCCTCTGTTGTCAGAGCAATCGCCTCTGGTGGGTATGCGGGGGCTCTCATCCTTAAACAAAACAAAAAAAATACCTCCAACTCCTGTGTGTGGGTATGCAGGGGCACTCATCCTAAAGCAAAACAAAGAAAATACTTCCAACCCATATTTATGCAAATGTTCACATTTCTTCTCAATAGCAGTGTTGTGTTGGTGCGCTGGAAACATCTCATTTAACACTAGTTCAACCAAGGGCAACATGCCGCACACAGTGTGATGTGTGTGGATGAGTGTGGTTGTGCATGACTTCGTGGGCACACTATCCTGTAGATTGACACTAAGCAGACCAGACATAATGAGAGGTACTGTATTAAGCCATCTTTTTTCATTGCTAGACAGTGCTAAGCCCTCATTAAGGGACACTATTGCACAGCCACAGATCTCAGGTTCCACATTTATTAACAGTGAAAGGCTGACAACTTCACCTAACTGCTACCAACTAAAATAGTTGTTCCATAAAGCAAAGCACTAATGTAAAATGAACTACAGCATCAAGTGAGCCTAGCTAATATTACACTACGTATAAACCTAGTGGTTGTTCCATGGTACTGTAGGAAACATGGTAGTCGGGGTAACAACAGAGACGTGCCATATTCAGCCTTTTGATCATATTGCTCTGGAGACATTGAGCCACTGTAGAAGGTTGAATTATTTTGTAAGTAACAATCATACCGTAGATATTGTCCTATTGTACTTACAGAATATGCAAAGGATAAAAAGACACCAACATGTGAAGAAATATTCACAAATGTATTGTTGCTTCATTATCTACCCAATGCTATATGTGCATGTGGTCAGTGGTCATTTCTTTGGAGGTCATTAAGTATGAATGTAATTTAAATGAAGGTAAGTCTTTCCTCATCAGATGACGGTAAGGAGACAGACTTGTGTCTTATATGTAACTAGAACACAGAGATGCTTTTATCCCAAACTTCCTGGTTAAACTACATTACCAGTTGTAAGCCACACAAACAGCTTCGTGCATTAGATAGTGCGTCTCCATGATTAAGGAATTTAAAGCCCTTTGCAAGAGAGGATCAACCTCCATCTACGGGACGGGTATGCGTGTGTGTGTGTGTGTGCGCGTGTGTGTGTGTGTGTGTGTGTGAGCCACTTTTTCTGCCGAGCAATCTGCGTCCACATTGATTTGTCTCATTGTCACATACCACCTTATGTTCAGATCAGAGGCACTTTGGCATGCATGAGCGCACACACACACACACGCACACGCACACGCACACACACACACACACAGCAAGGATTACAGTAGTTTCACTGCATCGCCCATTACCACCTTTTGATGTCTATGAGAGCTGCTAATGATTTTGTATCACATTCAGGGGGAGGAAAGGGGGCTTGCTTTGGGCCGACGGTCCATTAAGGAAGGGCCTGACTCATCTTACTGAATAAACACATCCTTCCTCTCTCTCTCTCTCTCTCTCTCTCTCTCTCTCTCACTCTCACTCTCTCTATATAGATATATATATATATATATGTATGTTAGATCAAAATAAACACAAATGTTACAGTAATAGCCACCTGTGGCTGTGCATGTTTGCTCTTGTGCATTGAAATCCACTCATAAGAAAGACATAAAAGATGAGAAAACAGGGCAGGTAGGCAACAGGAGAGTTGTGAAGAAGCTATATTGAGCTGATCTCTACCTCCCATAAACACACAAATGGGTGAGAGAAACTGGAAACAAGCGGTTGAATGACGTTTCCTTTTTACAGCGCTACATTGAATGAGACGTTCTCTAGATCTCTGGACATGTGTCTCTGGTGATGAATACAAAGTGTCTGCCAAACACCAGTGACACACAGCTCTGTATAGCTTCATGAATAATCAGTCTCTGACTTCTGCCCTGGGCCTCCATAGTCAGCACTGCAGTCATGCATGCAAACAAGCAAAATGACATCACAAATATATGCTACAGGAAGAAAAAGCACCTACTCTACAGTATATGTGATTCAATTGTGTTTAAAGTAGCACTCCTGTAGTTTTGGCCTGGGGGTTTAACTTCCAGCTGAAGTGGTGTGACCCAGACAAAGCCATAATTGAGCTGCTCCTTAATGTTAATGCTTGTTGGTGTACTCATTGTAAGTAAGTGTTTCAAATATTTGTAATGTTTTTTTTTTTTTTTGGTAAAGAAAAAAAACACTGACATTCTGACAGAAACCTTGTCGTGTCAGTGTTTCATACCTACATTTATTCAAAACCCCATCTATAATTTATATTTAGCAAATAATAAATGTGCGAAACCCAAGTAATAAAATAAATATAATGCACACTATCTGGAATTTAAAACAGGTTCATAACCTTTAATGGTGACAGAATGCTCATAATCGCTTAAAATATTATGTTAAGTAATAGTAAAAGTATGTAAAGTAAATTCAGGCTAATGTTAATTAATCCACATTCTTAAAGGCTAAAAATTGGATATTGTTTGAAATATTGAAATAGACTGCTTTCTAAGAGAGAGAGAGAGAGAGAGAGATTATTAATGGGACTCAAGTGGTGTCTGACAGCGTCACTTACTCTGAACTGGGACTTCTGTGGCGTCTGTTAAGATAGTTATTTTAAGAGTTAGAGATTTATCTTAAGAGAGTTATCTTGAGTGCAGGCAGGAGTATGTTCACCAAACATCTTGGTGTCCAGCCAGAGCACATGAGCCCTCCGTGTAGAGCAGCAGGGCAGCACTTCTGCTCTACGTCCTTCAAACAATGCCACAGAGATGCCAGCTCTCCTCAGCCCTCGGGGTCAATCGATAGCAGATACTTTTAAGCCACCAAAGGAGGGGGGAAATAGGGTTTCCGCCAGATCTTGTGTGTGTGTGCGTGTGTGTGTGTGAGTGTACGTGTGTGTGTGCGTATGTGTGTGTGTGTGCGTGCGCGTGTGTGTGTGTGTATGTGTTGCAGTGCAAAAAAAAAGAGCGTGCCCGACTGTCTCCTAACAGAGAGAAATGGCATCAGACAGACACAAGCAGGGACGCCCACACACTGATAGTCAACCACAGTCTTTCCCTCACCTATACAACACTGAAACAGAAGCATGCAGGGGAACAAATCTATAAATCTGATGTTTCAGGTGTGTGTGTGTGTGTGTGTGTGTGTGTGTGTGTGTGTGTGTGGATGGGAGGCGGTGGGGTGGGGGGGTGTACTGCATGGGATATTCTGTTATATTCTGTCAGCATTTTTCCCTGTGCCAGACAGATTAGATGGTTGAAACTGATCTGTGATCAGCCATGCCTGGCTGTAATCCCTGTGTATATACAGTATGCTGATGGCCATCATCAAATCAAATCTTATTGGTCAGAACGCGATAAATACATATAATTTATAATAGTATTAGGTTGCATCAGTACAGTTCTACATCTGAGAGACAGCTGTTAACCTAAATCCAATCCAGTCTCTCTCCCTCTCTCTCTCTTTCTCTCTCTCTCTCTCTCTCTCTCTCTCTCTCTCTCTCACACCTTTTTTTGAAATCTGTCTCTTTTTTGGTTCACACAAAATCCTCTTCCTTACAACACACACATACAGATGTGTGCCAGCCACACACACACACACACACACACACACGCACACAGAAACAGAGACCGGTGGCTCCATCTGTAGGCCCTCTGTGCACCCAGTCCCTCATAACAGCTATCTAAAGACATTGCTCTTAGACATCAAACCTTTTAGTCTGCACAATATACATGTGAACACACATCTGAAGGTGAACAGGGGTCCCTGCAAACCAGCTGTGGACTTTCTAATGGAAGTCAATGTCCTCACACCAGTTATATGCAATTAGAGCGCTTACGATGCGTTTAGAACAACAATGTTATTTGGCTTGGGATGTGTTACTTTTTCATTTGCACAAACACACAAACACACACACACACACGCACACACACACACACACACACACTAGCATAGCTCCAAGGTATGATAAACCACACAGAATACTAGTGAAAAAGATATAACCCGTACACATACACACACACGCACACACACACGCACACACACACGCTTCCTCGGTGGAGAGTTTTTCCTCAATGGAAGCAGCCAAAAGATTAATTCACGTAATCTCAGCCTGTAAATGGGCTATTCAAGCATCTTAAAAAACAAATTGAATGCAAACACTGAAAGTAATAACAACATTTGTCTTAGATGCAGCACTATTAATGCCCTTTTCCACAGCGGCCTTCCAGATGAGCTGCCGGCTAGATTCCCAACATACATTATAAAAATGCATACGTGAACACACACACACACACACACACACACACACATAGACACATAGTCCTTGGTGAAGGGAATTATCTTTTTAAAGAAACGAGAGGATAGATTAAAATGGGCCATTGGAGAGATTACAGACCTGACGGAAAGATAAATCATATATCAGGATCTCTTGTTAGCTCTCCATATGTACATAGGGTTAATGCTAAACTATACAGGGAGTCCTCCCTGAGCAGTCTAGAAGACCGCCATAGAAAAATAACACTGCATACAATCCTCCATAAACATGTTGATTTAGTGTGTGAGTTATCTTCAGACGAGTAATACATTATTATAAATAATTAGTTTACGCAATTTGTTCCAGCTCCCACGACATATGATCGCATGTACTTGCCATTACTAAATTATGTATGAATGACTAAACACTGTTGTCCATGCACTGCAAACGCACATTCAATAAAAACCACCACCTCCTCTTCTTGCATGGGCTTTAGCCCAATAAATTATATTCAGTATTTATTATTAATTTATATATAAATTAATATGTATATAGTTCTTCTACCGAGTAAAATCCTAACTTCCAGTAAAAAAATGTAAGATTCAAAAAATAAAACTGTGTTAAAGCATCACTGTATTTGTGCGTACGCACAAAATCATGTCGCTAAATGTGTAGAAATAGCAACACTTTGTCAGCTCAGTCTTAACCTGGGAAAAATTTTATCCCCAGCATCTCAAAGTCATCTCCTTGACCTGGCTGACTATAAAGCATGGAGCTTTGCTTTGGATCAATCTTGCCATTCAAGTCAGGGACCTGATCAACTTTGACAGATTAGCACCTGCATCTTCTGTCAGACCAAGGTCAAGACAATGAAGTTAGAACAATTAGGAAGTTCAGACAGTGGAAGTTGAGGAACAGTTTAATTGTATTTAAACATCAAAAGAGCACATATGTGAAATGGGTTTTCATTGTGGGGGAAATGGGTTTGCTTTGTGGGGAGCCAATAACAGCTCAGAACATTAGAGTCGTATACACCCATATATCCTGATTTCAAAAGAACTGCATTTAATGGATATTTTACAACAACTTTGGAAGGAACTTGAGCATTTAGAAAAAAGGAAAACTATTTCAATTAATAATATATGTTAATGAATTATTCACATCCTCTCTACAAGCGAAGATGTTATATTACCACTAAACTGATGACATTTGTGAGTAAACTAAGTGCAATATCCGCAGAATTACACAAATCTGTGAAAAGGCCTGCCTATTACTCCACAACACAGTGGGGTTTGACCCAGCCACTGATTAGATTAACAGTAATATTGAAGGACAGCGCGTCACAGAAAATGGTATCTTACTAACGGTCCTGTGGATTCAATTCCTTTAACGATGTCAATGCAATCTGAAGGCTTCTAATGAGAACACATTCCAATACAATAACCCTCTGCAGTCTCATACATGCTGTGGTCATGCACACATAATTGCACAAAAGATAATTTACAGTCGTACGTGCAAGAAAAAGCACACCCACACACGCACGCGCACTCACATACACGAATCACAACACGTTAACCATTTATTTTTTTTCATATTTCAAATGGATTAGTTTTACCAGGCAAGGTTCTGCAATTTGTTGATTAAGTTCTTTCACACAGAATAAAGCAAATTGCTGTAAATTCCCTCCAAATGGCCCGCATCTCATATGTAAATGTAATAAACCTCTACTCTCAGCAGGTAGGGGCCTTTCAACTTTTCAGACAGATACACAAAGTTATCATTGCTGTAGAGTTCTAACGTTCTCTCTGATAACAATCACATTTACACACCCTCTAACAACTAAAACTTGTTGGAATAGATAGACAGACACAGAGAAACAGACATACAGACAGACAGACAGACACATACAGTCACACACACACACACATTGTATACGGTACACAAGCTGTTTTCTCATTATAATATGAAGGAATTTTTCAACAACAACAGTTAAGTGTAATTGTGTGTGTTTGTTTTGTGTTCTTCATGTAAGGCTAAATGGACATTGCTATGGGAATTGTGCTACATGACTTGTCAGTGACATCTGTCTCACTATGGCCTCAGTCCCACAATAAAAGATGGATAACCTGAAGCTACAGACCAGGACAAACTACAATTATTTCAGCTGACAAATAAGTGGCACCCAGCCCTATTAACACATGTTGCCCCAGGATGCTCACAATTCACACCTCATTTGTGAAAATGTTCACTTAACATATTTGAGTTCAAAATGTACTATCAAGGTTATATGAAATCTTATCTTTAGCCTATTGCTACAACATAATGATAGACCCTACACACATATTTAGCATGTGTTTATATTCCATTTGTATTCAAATGTACTCACAGTTGTATGAGCAGGCTATATTTCACATACATACATATATAGTGTATGTAGTGATGATGTCATTCCTATGTTTTACAGTAGTAAATAATACATTTGATGCAGGGCACAAATAAAATGGATTTACACAGCGTAGGCTATATAGGCCTACAGACCAAATGGTTGTTGAGCGGACCTGGTCGTGACTAGTACAAGGACACATCCTCAGACCTAGGACTTTAAATCTCTTTAAATGTCCTGTGCCTTCTCTCAATACCACATTTGATGGACTACTCATAATCTACATTTACAAAATTGGGGTTTTTAATGGAAGTTTTTCCTTGCCCAGGGGAAGGAGCAGGTTTAGGGGGTGCTGTTTGTTTCCATGTGAAATATGGGCTGTACAGCCCATTGAGACTGTAAGGGCAATATAATA
Organism: Typhlichthys subterraneus; assembly: GCA_027564835.1. Taxonomy (NCBI): domain Eukaryota; kingdom Metazoa; phylum Chordata; class Actinopteri; order Percopsiformes; family Amblyopsidae; genus Typhlichthys; species Typhlichthys subterraneus. Next base: position 18,084 of record JAODUH010034225.1, read on the forward strand.
CACTTGACTTACCATGACTAAACCTATTGATATAGTTTGCTATACAGTATTACATTAACACACATGTAAATAAACACTATATACAACATAGTATCTTCATCTGGGTTTTCTGTGCCCAGATACTCTACATACTGTAGCTTTAGTGGAAGACTTCACCAAAACATTGACATTAGCATATACAGCACAAAAAAAAAACATATATACTAATGTCAATGTTTTCTCCTATAGAAAAATACAACAAACGTCAGCATGATAAGCCAACCACAAAGACTCACACAAGAAGATCAGTCCAACCAATGACAAACAAGACCCCACATTACATTACTATGGGAAAAGCTACTGTACTTGCCTACCTTTGGAAGCTGTGTAGTAATTTATCCAAGCTGCATAGAGCTCAAGGTCCAGCTCTGTCACCAGCTCAGACTCACCCCCAAACCTTCGATGATTTGGGATGTATTCAGCACCAGCCACCTGCTCCTGCATGAACTGGACCACGGTTTCCCCTCTGTGACATTCACCTGCCTCTTGGTAATCTCACCACAAAGATAGTGAAAGCTGTCTGCCTTTTGGACAAAATGACCTGCTAATTTGTAGCACATTTCACATATTATTTTTCTTTTCCCACTTTCATTCCGAAGCAGAGGGGTAGTAAAACCCATTCCATAACCCAATTGAAAAATTAATTCTACCATGTAAACAAATAAGGTGGATTACTTATTGAGTCCCCAACATTCCTGCAACTAGTGGCTAGCCAGTCTTACTTTAGCATGTGTGCTAAAGGGACATGCTACTGTGCATTACCAAGCCTACAATGTGTGCATGTTTAACATCTATTCCGTTTGATTGCGATGGCACATGAACACCAGACCTAATTAGATGACATCCCCAGCTAACCCAAAATCTTCAAAGTGAAGGATTCCATTCGGAAAGAAAAAAAGTGTCCACGTAAACCCAGCTAATGTTAGTGTTCATGTTGGTGTTGGCCATGTTTTGCTCTTCCTGTGATATAAAGCCTGCTCGTTCTACTCAGTCTTTTGTCGTTCAATTGGGTATATTTACGAATGTGACAGAATGTGATCCAAGCAAATCATTTTCTTTTTGTGTATATGCTTCGTTAGAAAGCATATACAAGTGATTCGTCATACAATGTACAGTAGACACTCTAGATGTAAATGTGTTGCTAATGGAGTGTAAACACCTACAACTTTTCCTAATTGCAGAACAATAGAAAATATTAACCAAAATATTAAGGTTCCATTCATAAATTATCTTTTTTTAAGCGTTCAGTTAAAGTTACAGTTTATTCAAATGGTGAGTCATATGTGAATACACATATAACTGTCTGTCTATCTGAAAATAGCAATTTCACTAGTATTTAGTTTTTTGACCGCATTGTTATGATTTCATGTAGCAGGCGAGACGTAACATTCACACCGGGAGCAGAACAGGGTGGAATTAGGGAAGCTGCATACGGAGCCAACACTGTGGCACTCTGTGGCAGCTGCGCAACTCACTGTTACTGTGGCAGATCCATTTACTAGCTACACCAGCTACACACACACACACACAGAATCATACAAGCAGGGAAGGCTCTTGCCTGGAGAGTTTGACAAGCTTTTGCGCGCACACACACACACGCACGCACAATATTGTCCTGCGAACAGGGCACTAGATTTCTCTTAAACCTAGAGAGGAAGGGGGATCAGACAGCACAAAGGAAAGAGATTCAATGTCTGAGAGAGAACAGGCAAATAAATATAGTGTGCAGGGGAAACAGGTAGGGAGGAAACAAAGGGACAGGGAGCAGGAGGGAGGGAACAAGGGAACAGGGAGCAGGAGGGAGGGAATTAATGAATGAATGACAGGCAGAGAGTGTGATGTGAAGGGAGCAAGGTGTGGAGGACTTCTGTTGATTAAAAACGGAAACAGAGTAGAGAACAGGTGAGAAACACGGGGCAGAGCCAGAGGGATGATGGGGGAGGAGGGGGAGGAGGATGGGAGACAGGGAGGAATGTACGGGAGAGCGAGATAAAAAGAAAAACAGAAGGGAAAACAGCAATTTAAACAGAGGTGAAGGCCCAGGGGAAATGGCAGTGCAATTAGGAGCTAGCTTCCTAACGCCACCTTAGCTGTCTTGCCCATGATAAATCCACCAACCTGGACACACACACACTCACACACGAAAACGCACGCGCACAAGGCCTAACGAACTGTAAAGTATACTGTAGCTAAACAGTGATCTGTGCTAAGAAGTAACAGTCTGCTAATTCCAGCCTTACTCCTATTAATGACACCTCCTAATGGAAGCCTCGCATTCCCCCTTGACATCTGGACATCATTTTCGTTTTCTATCCTTTTTTCTTCTTTCACGGCATGCCATGACACAAACAGAGCATTTTCCAATAATGATAAGATTGTGAGCAGTATCATATATAATTGCTTTTTACAGTGGGTGTGAGAATTCTCATTATATTGTTAATAAGCAAATTTTCACTTACCCCAGTTTAGCCCTGTGGGGGAAAGCAAAGACGCTGGAACACATGAGACAGGAAAGGGGCTAATCTGATCCTATATCAGACGGGCTCTAGAGGCATGCAATGTAACCACCCATAGTCTCTACGGCAGCCTAAAGTAAAATTCTTTGTTCACATACTAGAAAAGGGTCCTGACTATGTGTCCGTTACACTGTGAGTGAGTAGAAATATTGAAATAGGCATCTGTCATTGTGAGCTGGTTATTATAGTATTAAAGAGTAGCTACACCTGAATAACACCTTGGTTTGAAATAAGTGACATCAAAATGACAGCAGTACATCATTGTGCTTATGGGGTTAGACCAGTAGTCTGTCGCTCTTACAACCCTGCTGAGTCAGCAGGTTAGGGGCACAAACAGAGGGGTTTAGAGAGGCGTGTGCAACAGCTCCACTGTCCATACCCGCCTTTTTAGTTGTTAGAATGGTTTGAGATGGATGCGTTCCTGACTGCTGAGACAAATTTAGCTGAAAGGCTGTCTGTGATGGATTGTCAAGCGCGTTCATAGCCACACACACATGCACACACACCCACCCACCCACACAATTGCACATGCACACGCATGCTGTATATGAAGGTTTGAATCTAGAACTTGTGCACCATCTTAACCAGATAAATATGTAGATTTGATTTGAATTGCAAATGGATAAAAATGTTCCAATGATTATGAAATAATCCTGAGCATTGAGAAACCTTGGCCCTGACAGCCACTTACAACAACACATTTACATTCAGTGACATCTCATTAGAGGCTGCAGCTTAGGTATTACAAGGACACAATCATTACACTTCTGTGGATGTCACGTGCGTGCGTGTGTGCGTACGAGTGTGTGTGTGTGTCTGTGTGTGTGCGTGTGTGCGTGTGTGTGTGTGTGTGTGTGTGTGTGTGTGTGTGCATTCAACATTCAAAACTACATTCTGCCAAGTGATCAGCTTGCTAGCCAATTAAGCGGTGCTGGAAAATGACATACAATTACTTGATTCTTTCATAGGGAATCAAAGAGCCTGCATATATGGATAGTGTCACGCTTAAAGTCAAATATGCAGCCTCTTGAGAAGCTGCAATATTTGTAATCCCCCTCTCTCTCTCTCCCTCTCTCTCTCTCTCTTTCTCTCTCTCTCTCTCTCTCTCTCTAGCTTACTCCCTCCCTCTTTCGGTCTTTCCGTGTCTATTAAAGGGTTGACGTAAGAACCGCACTAGTGGTGTGCGCTAGCAGGAAAAACACCATACAGTGATGCTTATTTAGCGATCCCCGAGCACCACCGCGTCTTTCCACA